>CM053033.1:186782242-186884742 GCA_028564925.1 Lithobates sylvaticus | reverse complement strand
TCGCTGTGGGGCAAAATTTCTTTGCTAGGGTTCCTAGCTTAGTACCTCATTGCCACAATGTCACATTGATCCCACTGCAGCATACACAATCAGTAAAATAAAATCAAGTTGTGTGGATAAGCTTCACTTCTAGTAGCCATGACTGCAATAAACCCAAATCTGATTTCTCAAAACCTCTGTATTTTCCCTTGAAGCCTGAGAGCCCATATGTGTCACACCTGCTAGTGGGTTCCCAGCTAGAGACTTGTACGTTGGCGAGTACATCTGGTCCCCAGGGTTCTTGAGGGATTAACGACTTTTGTGGGTAGCTCACATGGCCAAATCATCTACCAGTAAGTGAAATACCAGTTTTGGGTAGGAGGACTCTTTAAGTGACTCTACAGATGTATTCAGGTTAAAAAGCAGCAGAATGAGGATGTGGTTGGAGCTTCCTGTTTCTGTCTGCCAGTAGATCAGACTGTGAAACTGACACCTTCAGTGACAAGTCCCTAAAGTTTATTTCATCTTTCTTCACAGTTCTGGGAGGTCATCAGTGACGAGCATGGAATCGACCCAACAGGAACATACCATGGAGACAGCGACCTGCAGCTGGACAGGATCAGCGTCTACTACAACGAGGCAACAGGTAATCTGAGTCCCCCTCAAACATACTTTAGGCCCCTTTTCACACTCATACGACTTGTCCCACGATTTGGGACTGCAAAGTAGCATGACAAGTCATTTCCCATGATTTCCAATGACAGCCATTTATATTAGTACGACTTCAAGTCGTTCCGACTTAAAAGTAGTCCCTGCACTACTTTGGTCCGATTTTGATGCCACTTACACAGGCATTCCTTGAACTCATGGCAAAATCGCGCGACTTTGAAGTCGCACAAGTGTGAAAGGGTGGTGACAGCACATAACTTGGTCAGGACTGGAAAAGCCTATACAGATACATAGAAGCTTTAGCTAGGTCTAGAATCGAGCAAAATAGTTTAAAGCAAACCTGTGCTGTGAGAACGACAGATGTTAACTCTTGTGGACCCCCTTATCGCTATTCCCTTCTCTTCTGTCTTTCTGATTTACTGACCTGGAGCATGCATACAGTAAATAAAGTCAATACTCGTATAGTCATACTTGTTCCTGGCAAGTGACACCAAAATTATTTATATCATTAGATAAGCATTAAACCAAGGTAGCTGGCATTTTTTTTGCGAAAAAAAAAAAATCAACAATGGCTGTCCCCAGATTTCTGTCAGCACAGGTGTCCTTAAAAAAGAAATCTGATTATATTTCCATTGTTTGCCATTCATTAGCATGCTAAGTACATTTTACTGTGTGTAAAAGGAAAAAAAAAACTCTAAATACCTATTTTCAGCCCACACTGGTCTGCTCACATGATCCTCTTGCTACACAGCGGCAGCTGCAGGGGGGAGGAGAGGGCGCTTAAGACCGACTTGGATTTCCTAGAGTGGTGAAGTCACAATAGCTTCCAATGTCCAAGCCATTGTCAGTGTTCCCTCCTCTCCCCTGCAGCCTCCACTGGCTGACACACAGGAACCGGCTAACGTGACCAGGCCAGAGCGTGCTAAAAATGGGTAAGTATATGCATCTTTTTTAACACAGGTTAGTCAGGATAGTCAAAATATAACAGTGCAGCGCTAATAATAATGTCCGTTAAAATTACATAAAAAGCTGAGATAAAAGGAATAGATTATAGAGATAGTTGATAAAGATGTTCTCCTCTGTGGTGGTTAAAAAGAATGCATGCAGATATCCTTATGGTGCAGATAACATCTGTGATTCCACCACCAGCTAGCCAAACCGCTCACCTCAAAATGTAGACCCCTGAGCTAACAGATGGGTCAAATGTGCATCTTACCACTAATAGTGGTCATAGGCATAAATCTGGGTGGACGGATAAGTAGAAGGACTTCTTCTCACTTTATACTTCCTTCAGTTGTATCTCTTGCTTTCAAAACATGGTGCTATAGAATGCAAATAAAAAAAACATATAGTGCACACTGTATTGCTATAAAATTTAATGTATTAAAAAGATTTCAGGTACTCACAAACACAGCACTAGATCCCTAGTGCTGGGGTGAAATGCATATGGTCTTTTCAAGACAAAGATAAGGTGGCTGCAGTGACGATCCAGGGTCCTTCCGCACGCGTATCGTCCTAAACGGGACTTCCTCAGCGGATATAGAGGCCCATAATGACCGTTCTTATTTATATTAAGCCACCATGAAAGCTTTGACCCCCCATCAGCACTCCCCATCCAATCAGCATGGAGCATCAGGAGGTCAGACTAAGTACTTAGTCAGGATAGGTGTTAAGAAGGGGAAGGGGACATTTTTAGAACTGGTTAGGTTTAGGCTGGACTTCTACTTGAAGTTGTGCATTTGATTGCATTCATTGAGTACAGTTTTTTTTTTTTTTATTATTTGCATTGAACACTATGCACCTTGCTCACAAGTTTTATTATAGTGCTAGCTAGCATACAATGGTTATGGTCCAGTATTAGATTGTGCACAGTGCAGCAGCCTGTAGCATCCATTGTCTTTGGAGAATTTAGATCGGTTGAATTTGGATTGCTACACATTGTTGCTTCCTGTACTGTATAGCTTATTAAAGCTGTTTAGAAGTATGGTTCATACTACATACAGTTACCTGATTTTTTTTCATTCACACCACAACACTGGTATCATATGCAATGCAGACAGTATTTTTCCTGCAGTGCACTAAATGTCACCACATGTCATCACACTGCTCTGCCGCGACATTAATGAAGTGTCACTATGTGACAAATAAAGGGATCAATAAAAGAGAAAGTAAAGAGTGCAATGCCCTGAACATTGCACTGCCCCCTGCTGGATTTTATACAGTCATTAGCCTGCATGGTCAAATGCTGCATTTTACAGAGTCAGCTAGTGTGAACGATCCCTGAATGCTTCTTCACAGTTGTCATTTTAAAAATGTGTTTGGAATTCGGAGGTTTTTTTTTTTTTTTTGTTGTTTCCCTAGAGCGCTAAATGTCAAATGAGGGTGTGGCTTGCATTCCTCTAACTGACTTGCTTCTTTTTAAAACTGTTCTTGCTAACAAAGGTTTAACCAGTAGTACCATAGAACAAATTATCTGTTTTGTATCTGTTTTTGGCCTTTCTGTAGTCAGATTCTTACCTATTATTATTTTTTTTTTTATACAGGTGGCAAATATGTCCCTAGAGCCATCCTCGTCGATCTGGAGCCAGGAACAATGGACTCTGTCCGATCCGGGCCCTTCGGACAGATATTCAGGCCCGACAATTTTGTTTTTGGTAAGCTTTACTAAGTTAAAGAAAATATAATTGTACGTATATTTTATTTTAAAGTACAACAAGAGTCTAAAAATGTAGGAAACCTAAAAAAAAGAAAAGCTGCTATATACCATGATGTCCTTCATTGGGATCCGTACCAGGAAGGCAGCTTAGTTGTATGAAAATACAGTATCTTGTCTCAGCAGCAAAATGTAAAGACTTATTTTGTGCAAACAGCAAATCTTAAAGTTCAAAGTCCAGCACTCATAGCAGAAGCTATATTTTTCCGGTCTGGAATTCTGATTGCTTGCTCTGAGATGGGTTTATGCAGTTTGCAGTCACAATTTGCACTTTGCACTGTTTATTGAGTGTGACTGCTTATCTCATACACACAGTTTTAATAAGGCTCACATGAATTTTCCTGGGTTATTTACTGTTTGCTGATTAAGATTAATAATGGCTCCAAGAGTATACTCTTATACTTAACACTTTTCTTCCTTCCTCAGGACAAAGTGGTGCTGGCAACAACTGGGCTAAGGGCCACTACACAGAAGGAGCTGAGCTGGTAGACTCTGTTCTAGATGTGGTGAGAAAGGAGGCAGAGAGCTGCGATTGTCTTCAGGGCTTCCAGCTCACACACTCCCTGGGTGGTGGTACCGGATCTGGTATGGGCACACTTCTCATCAGCAAAATCCGAGAAGAGTATCCTGACCGTATCATGAACACCTTCAGTGTTGTGCCCTCCCCCAAGGTGTCCGACACTGTTGTGGAACCCTACAACGCCACACTCTCTGTTCATCAGCTGGTTGAAAACACAGATGAGACCTACTGCATTGACAATGAAGCCCTTTACGACATCTGCTTCCGCACCCTGAAGTTGACCACCCCAACCTATGGAGACCTGAACCATCTGGTTAGTGCTACCATGAGTGGAGTCACCACCTGCTTACGTTTCCCAGGCCAGCTGAATGCTGATCTTCGCAAACTGGCAGTCAACATGGTCCCCTTCCCACGTCTCCACTTCTTTATGCCAGGGTTCGCTCCTCTGACCAGCCGAGGCAGTCAGCAGTACCGTGCGCTAACCGTGCCTGAGCTCACTCAGCAGGTGTTCGATGCCAAGAACATGATGGCTGCCTGTGATCCACGCCACGGCCGGTATCTGACTGTGGCAGCAGTGTTCCGCGGTCGCATGTCCATGAAGGAGGTTGACGAGCAGATGCTTAATGTCCAGAACAAGAACAGCAGCTACTTCGTAGAATGGATCCCCAACAATGTCAAGACGGCAGTGTGTGACATCCCACCACGCGGCCTTAAGATGGCAGTCACATTCATCGGCAACAGCACTGCCATTCAGGAGCTGTTCAAACGCATCTCGGAGCAGTTCACTGCCATGTTCCGTCGCAAGGCTTTCCTCCACTGGTACACAGGAGAGGGCATGGACGAAATGGAGTTCACAGAGGCCGAAAGCAACATGAATGACCTTGTCTCCGAGTACCAACAGTACCAAGATGCTACAGCAGAAGAGGAGGAAGATTTCAATGAAGAAGCAGAGGAGGAGGCTTGAGATCTCTCTACCACCACCTTTTACCACCACTACTCCTTCTCCGTCTCCACTTCTTCCTCCTCCTTCATTCTCAGGCTGAGAGAAAAAAAAAAAGTCTTTACAGATGATCTCCATTCTGTTTTATTCCTCCATCTTTTTTCATTTTTCTGTGTTTTTGTTTTATGCTTCACTATTCCTTCTCTGTATATGTTGCTTTAGTCTTGTGGAAAGTCCTTGATAGTAGGCCCTGGTTGGAGCAGGTTGCATCTTTTTAAGGTTTTCAGTTTGATCTTAGGAGTTGTCATACAGCTGGTAAGCTGTAGCGGGCTCTTTAGATGACCGGCAAAGCTTTGATTACTCGGGTTCCATCAAAAGGTGGCCTACTTAAAGTCAAAATTCTTGACCTTTACCTGTAGCTTAGTGCTGGTCTCTAGCTACAGGTTGGTTAAAAGTCTGATTTATACCCAGAGATTGTAGAAGAGCCTAAAAACATCTAATCCTAACGATACTTTTTCTGAGCCCCGTTCAGTGGTGGCTTCTTTGTCCTTTTTTACAAGCGGTTTCCTTTCTTCTTTCATTTCCTTAAGTTATTACTGTGGACACACATAAAATGTACCAATCACTGCCATTTCCCTAATTACCAACTAAATGGAAACCGTGAAAAAATGTCTCCAATTTTAGATTGGCTTGATATAGGTCTCAATAAAAAAGAAGCTTTGCCCGTCATTGTTTACAATATAACAACTAGTGCTTGAGATCTAAGAAAATGCACTTCCCACTCTTTACAGCAAAAAGTATTTTTAAATTTGCAGATTTTGGTTTTATTAATGACGTGGGCCTGAATTCTGCAGCCTGGGACGGCCGTACTCGAGTTGGCCTGTGGTTACCAAGGGAACGATTGTATTTAAAATGAAAAAAATTATTCGTTTTGCTGTTAGCAAATGGAAGGAATTGTGGGGAAGAATCTTTCTCTAAGTGAAAAGTGGATGTTTCATTTCTTCTCCTGTTTTTATTTTTGTTGTTCTGTTCATCCTCTTCTTCTCTTTCTCTCCCCATGCCATAATTATTTTTTATTTTACTGTTGCTTTTTCATATTGAAAAGATGACAAGCCTGTGACGGAAAAAAAAAATAAAAGTTTTTTTTTAAGTTTTGTTTGGTGTATGATGGGCTCTTTATTTGAATGCAGGATGGAACGCTTCAGCTGGAGGGAGGTAAGAGTGTTGGAACATAAAGTGAACTTTTGATTTGCCCATTCAAGGCAAAAAAATTACTTTGTTATTAGGGAATTCTCCATCCCCATGTAACCGTGATGGTTCCCTAGTGGTCAAACACCAAGCACTAGCGCTGTCACATGGGAGGAAGGAAATCGCATGCTCTATAAATACTGAATATTTTTCTTTTGCCCTTGGCAGTCTTAAAGTGATTTTAAGTCTACTTTCACACTGAGCGCTAGAAATAGCCTCTGAAAATCGCCAATCATTGATGTATGTCTTTTCGCACTGGAGCTGTGCGCTTGCGGGACGTTACGAAAAGTACTGCAAGTAGCATCTTTGGGGCAGTTTGGGAACGCTGTAAAAAGCGCTCCCAAAATGCCCTGCCCGTTACAATGAATTGGCAGCGCAAAACCGGACTTTTTACCATTTTTTTCGGGGTAAAAAACGCTCAGCTAGCGGCCGAAAAGCGCCACAAAAAACGAGCAGCAATTTAGAGCCAACAGCACAAACGCTCAGTGTGAAAGTAGCCTATACAATCACCTTGAAAAACAATATATATATATATATATATAGTAGTTAGAACCCATTCAGTTTAAAATTGAAATGAAAGGATAAACATTTGTATATATATATATATATATATATATATTTTATAATATGATTTTTATATATATATATATATATATATATATATATAAAAAAAAATATATATATATTTAAAAAAACATTATAAATACCTTTTTCATTTTTTATACGTGATTACATTATCTCTGTTTCCTTCTTTTCTCAGCTGCATATGAGCTGGGGGGGAGAGAAACAGAACACTGAACTTTTAAGTTAATGGCTGTGCAGGGGTGGGGCAGGTGGCGGTACAAGTCTGATCATTGGAGGAGTGTACACTGAGTTCCCAGCCTAGCTAGAGCTGACCACGCTGTGTTCTCCTTCTTAGTGTGGTCAGTTTCTAATAGGAAAGCAGAGGGACTGGCAGGAACATCAGGGATTTCACACAAAGGAAGCAATACAAAGAGAACAGGAGACTTTTTTATTCATACAAGTACATGGTATAGCAGGCACATATCAGGAATATAAAAATGCTGGGGTAACAAACACTTTAAGAGAGCAATGGAAGAGGAAAAAGAAAAGTATGTGCTAACAGGGAGAGAGGCATTAAAAAAAGATACTGCTTTGCCCTTACGTGGGCAAAATACAGGATTTTGCACATATGGGGCCTTCTAATTAAGACAGTTTTAGTTGTATGACAGTTATCTGAAAAGTTACATACAACTAATTGCAAATTGTTATCCATTAAGGCTCCATTCACACTTGTGTCTTTTGTCATGCGAATTTGGACATCAAAGTCTCATGTCAAGTCGCACCCAATCTTTTCAATGGCACCCATTCAAATCAGAGCTACTTTGAAAAGGTGCCTGCACTACTTTGGTGCGACTTTGATCCATATAATGCAGGGGTGCCCAACCAGTGGCCCGGGGGGCACATGTGGCCCGCGGAGCCCTCTGATGTGGCCCACGATCTCCTGCTCTGGGATAGAATAGAAAGAATAGTTATTAAAGGTCAGTTTATTACTAAAATCACAGTGTATATATGGGCATATCTTTTCTGCAGTGGTTACTGGGCTGCTTTCAAACTGATCCGCAGGTGCAGAGCAGTTTACCTGCGGGTTACTTGCACTGAGCCATAGACTTCTATTATTACCTGGTGAGCTTTCTGAAAGTGCACCAAACCTGCAGAATATAATAGAAGTCTATTGCAAACTGCAGGAAAGCCAAAGGTACACTGCATTGCACACGTGGTGCGGGTAAACCGCAGTGCATCAGTGTGAAAGCAGCCTTGGACCACTTTCACACAGTCAGTCCGACAGTCCGACCAATTGGACCCTCCATTCACCTCTAAGTAGTGACAGACATAAACCGACTTGTGTTCTACCTCCAATACGATCCGCTAAAAAGTATTGTGGGCTGTGTCCGTGTCGGCTCTCCAAATGCAGAGTGGACACGGACATGCCATCCACCCGCTCCGCTCATTGTGGCCCGTGACTGGTTACCAAGTCGCTTAAGTGGCCCTCGCTCTTCAAAAGGTTGGGCACCCCTTGATGGAAATGGAAAGTCAGATCAGAATTGCACCAAAAGTTGCATCAAAGTCAAACTGGAAATCGTGCGACTTTGGAGATGCGCTAATGAGAATGGACCCTAAACAGGGAGGTGTGATTAATTTCATTCAACACAGCACATATTTGATTATGCATCTGCAAGGAGGAACATTAGATATGTAAACTTTACAAATATAGTCTACAACAGGGATATGCAATTAGCGGACCTCCAGCTGTTGCTGAACTACAAGTCCCATGAGGCATAGCAAGACTCTGACAGCTACAAGCATGACACCCAGAGGCATGATGGGACTTGTAGTTTTACAACAGCTGGAGGTCCGCTAATTTCATATCCCTGGTCTACAAGATAGTGGTCATTAAAAGGATCCTCACAAATCTTTCACATACCATATGGTTTCTCACACGTTGCTGTCTTGTGTTCGAATAATGAACATTAAATCTTTTGCTTCAGTAAGTGGTATGTTTTTCACACTGTGGGGGACAATTACAAGCTGTTATTTACATTGTTTGCTGGCCCAAGAAAAAGACTTGGTAGAAACGCAATAAACAGTTTAAAGCCCAACTCCAGCCAGAATTTTTTATTTTTTTTGGACGGGGCTGCAAGGGTCAATAGACCTTCTTCTGTTTTGGCTTTTTATGGATGTCTGTGTTCCTATTGAAGTGATTTCCCTCACTTCTTGACAGGATAGGAAATTATGGGAAATCTTTCCAATGAGAACATAGACTAAAACACACCAGAGTGGTGTAGATTTAGAACCACTGATAATGACAGTGCTGTATGTGCCTGATAACTTCTCATTTGTTGTCCTGGTTATACAAGGACAGGAGGTGATGCAAAATCCACCCAGTGATGTCCCATACAGAAATAAAAACCTGAATGTAACTTTCCCACAGAAAAAAAACAACAAAACAAGTTGGGATAGATTTGGGGCTTAAAACAAAAACATGAAGATAGAAACGTAGAATAGACATGACTACAAGAAGTCAGAAGAGAAACTGTGCTTTAGGAGGCAACACCAAACACCATGGGTCAGGGACCCATGAGTTCACAAACATTTGGGTTATACTGCTGCCTACAGGAGGTTGGGAGGCTGGCTGGCAAGCATAAAAACATAAGCCAGCCCCCCCCCCCCCCTATAACCCCTCTTCTACCCAGCATACCTACATTTTTTGCTTGTGTCCTAAGAGGTTGGACACCCTTTTCCATGGCTCTGCTGACAAAATAGAATTTTGGTGATTTTAATGTGATATTAAGTTTAAAATATTCTAAAAAAAGAACAAACATGTCGTACTTACCTGCTCTGTGTAATGGTTTTGTACAAAGTAGCCCAATTCTCCTCTTTTCAGGTTCCCCCTGAGCTTCGGGCTCCTCCTATTTTCAGAGTGCCCCCATAACAAGCAGCTTGCTATGAGGGCACTCGTGTGTGCTCACTCCTAAGCCTTGCATGGGATTCGGCCAATCCCCTGCTCCCTCCTTACTGACTTTGTTTGACAGTAGTCCGAGCCAATGGCTGCATCACAGCCAAGGAGGAGGCAGAGACCTGGGAGTACAGCTCCTATCGTGCACGATGCTGGATCGCGATTGGGCTTGGGTAAATATTAGGGGGGCTGTGGAGGGAGCTGCATGCTAAAGGTTTTTGACCTTCATGCTCAGAATGCATGAAGGTCAAAAACCTTCAGCCTTTACAACCACTTTAATAAAGATTATTGCCACAATGCTTTTATTTTTTTATCCTCTGTGAATTCAATCAAAATTCCATGCTACAGCACAGCTTGAGCTGGTCTCTACATACAGTATCTAAAGTGAGTACTGTACATCCCTCACATTTTTGTAAATATTTTATTATATCTTTTCACGTGACAACACTGAAGAAATTACACTTTGCTACAATGTAAAGTAGTGAGTGTACAGCTTGTAGAACAGTGTAAATTTGCTGTCCCCTCAAAATAACTCAACACACAGCCATTAATGTCTAAACCCCTGGCAACAAAAGTGAGTGCAAACAATGTAATGTCCTGCGAGCCACCACTAGCTATAAGCCCAAAATAGGGTCTCCCAAATAACACTATAATTTTGAATCAGCAGCTAGTGTTGCACATGTCTCATAAATCATGCAAAGACCATCCAATAATCTAAAGTACGCTGCGCTTTCAAACTTAAAATCCAAATAGTGAAACGAAAAATGTGCTATACAACAACAACAATAAAGTGATAACGTGCTAAAATACATACAATAGTCCAAATAAAGTGCTTTCATGCAGGATATAATAAAACGTCCATATGGTGAGAAAAAAAAGCAATCAATAAAATCCTTAAACCAATATAATGGTGAACCAAACTATAAAAATCCTTATAAAAAAAAAAATATATATATATATATATATATATATATATATATATATATATATATATATATATACACAGGCATACCTCGCTTTTAAGTACACAATGGGGTTTATTTACTAAAGCTGGAAAGTGCACAATCAGGCTCACTGCTGCATAGAAACCAATGAGCTTCTAACCCCAGCTTGTTCAATTAAGCTTTGGTAATAAAACCTGGAAGCTGATTGGTTTCTATGCAGAAGTGAGCCTGATACACTTTCCAGCTTTAGTAAATAAACCCCATTGTGTACTTAAAAGTGGGGTATGCCTGTGTATATATATATATATATATATATATATATATATATATATATATATATATATATATATATATATATGTATGTATATATGTGAGAAAAAAGTGCTACAATGTGCTGTGCAATCAAAAAGAGTTCAAAAGTGCTCCACTGTAATCCATGTGATTCGGTGGTTGCTGTGATATCAATCCAATATTAAGATGCTGCGTGTGCACTGAGGTGTTCCCCTCAGGTAATGGCCGCGTGTGACCTTGCTGATTAGGCTTGGTCAATACACGCATTGGAACCTGTAAATGGTTCAGTGGTAAATCCGGATTCCTGTGGTGGCCTCACTCTGTGCTTCAATATGGTAATGGAGTTTCTTTTGTGCCTCAGTAATACCAATAGAAAAAGGAGGACTTCATAGTGTAGTATATTAAAACTTATTATCAACACAGTAGAAAATCCCTTGCAGGGTACTCACTTTTGCATGGCGCGTCAGGGTGCCACTCTAAAATAGCATAAAAAACAAGCTGTAGCGGCTGACATTAGGGTGGTATGATGATCGTCCTTAGTGGGTGCACTGACTAGCATTCCGTCCTGTCCCCTTCCCCTATGCGTGTCGATACAAAGGGTTAATTCTTATCTTCCTTAGGGGGTCACAAAAGTGAGTACACCTCTAAGTGAAAATGTCCAAATTGGGCCCAATTAGCCTTTTTCCCTCCCTGATGTCATGTGACTCATTAGTGTTACAAGGTCTCAGGTGTGTTAAATTTGGTATGATTGCTCTAAGGGCTCTTTCACACAGGGTGGATCAGTGCTGATCCGCCCCGTGGATATCCGCTTGCTCAGCGGGGATCGCCGGAGCGATCTCCGCTGAGCAGGAAGATGACAGGTCCGTCTGCACTCCATGCAGGGACGGACCTGTCAGAGCGCCGCTCTCCCCTATGGGAGATCGGGTGACGACAGACCGTAGAGTCCATCGTCATCCGATCCGCTCTGCAGACGAATGGAAAAATAGGGTTTTCCTCCGTCTGCAGAAACAGACCATATCGGACAAGACAAGATCGGGTGTCAGCGGATACTCATCCGCTGACACCCGCTATCCCATAGGGATACATGTATGTCCGTTTTTCAATCCGAAAACGGAAGGATGAAAAACGGACATACGGACCGTCCGTGTGAAAGAGCCCTTACTCTCTGTAAAGGACTAGCGTCAAATGTAGAGCTTTAAGGACACTGTCTCTCGCTGTTTCTTCTTTTTTAAGGGCTTTGTTTGCCCATTTTTATTAAAAGCAAGTTCAGCAAACTCGCGGGGGTTTCAGCATTCCTTTTCCCATCAACAAAACGACATTCAGCCTAGATGGCTCTCACTTGCAGCACTGCAGCTCTGGCCTTACAGGCCAGGCCCTTGTCTGTCCCCTACAGACTGTTTCACCGACCAACTTGGTGCACACAGCTTGCAGCCTCTTGCTGCACTGGCTCCCATGTGGAGCCCTTCTGACTCCTGGTACTCAGACTTCCTATCTGCCGGGTGGAGCCCAGAAACATGGTCGGGTTGTCACTAAAAGCCCAGCACACACCTGACCAATTAGTATGCTGGCTGTTCTCAATCAGGACCCAGGACTAGGGATTTCATCCCACCCGGATCTCTCATAAATCTCCAGGTCCCAAAGTGGACTTTTCAGAACACTGAGGAAACTGAAAGGCCAGTTTCCTCTTCATGTTACAAGCTCCCTGGAGCCCCTCAACTCATCCGGTTGAAAATTTTGGGTCACAACCTCCTTCTAGACCATGGCAGGGCAACGCTCTACCACATCTCTCATACTGGTCACTGGAAGTTCAACATGGCACCTCATGCCAAAGAACTCTCTGAGGATCTGAAATAAATAATTTCTTTACATAAAGATGGCATAGGGCCTAGGCTATAAGAAGATTGCCATTCCCTTCCAGGTCCCCTGGTTACGCACCTCCAATCCACCTTCCAGTACCGCTGGACCGCCTCCGCTTTAGAATATTTGGGTATTAAATATTGCTAACTACTATCCCCTGTTACATACCATCACGGCGTTCATGACATCTTGGCTGCTCCCCATCTTTTCTTGGATTGGCCGCAACCATGCCATCAAGATGACGGTCCTTCCGAAGATCTTATACTTCTTACAGACTCTACCGATTCGGATCTCTGCATTTTTCTTGCGTATTCTTCAAAAGGCTTCTCTCCTTTATTTGGGCCAACAAGCGTCTTAGGTTCTCCCGCTTTAACCTGTATGCCCACAGGCTGAGAGGTGGGCTTGGAGTCCCAAATATCGCCAAATAATACCAGGCTGCGCAAATCTCCCAGCTTGCAATGCTCCAGGCTACCTCCGATATTCCACTCTGGGTTCTCCTGGAAATCCTCAACTGTGCAACGGTCCCCATCTCTGCCCTCTTATGGCTTCCTCCTAAAATGAATCCCCCCTCACTCAGCCCTCTGATGGCCCATGGCTTGAAGCTTTGGGACTCAGTCCGGTACTCTGGTGGGCTCATGTCCCCGTCCCTTCCGCTCTTCCCCCTCCTAAATAAGCCTATGTTTCCCCCGGCTTAGAACAACCTCATGTTTTTTCCTGGTGGCCGGCCCGTAGATTCTCTCAGGGTCGATATTTTCTTGGAACCCACACCTTCTCCTCATGGGCTTCAATCCAAGAGACTCATGAAGTTCCCCCAGTGGAATTCTTCCACTATCTCCAATTACGACACTGGATTTCCTCTTTCAGACGCAATGACGCATTTCCACACCAGAAAACGGCCTTTGAGCAAACATGCCAACACTCTCCGGGATCTCCTGGTACCATATCTTCGATTTACTCATCCCTTAACTCGAGCGGGACTCCAACCTCCATATCTTATGTTCCCAAATGGGAGCGGGACTTATCCCCCATTAATTTGGCGGGTTGGAGCAAAGCCTGGTCTAATATTGCGAAATGCTCCTTCAACACAGGTACCATAGAGGCAGCCTACAAGGTACTCCTCCGTTGGTAATGGGTTCCAACCCGTATTGCCAAATCAAACCCATCCTACAGTGATAGATGCTTCGGGGCTGTGGTCAGCGTGGTGACGAACATCATATCTGGTGGACCTGCCCCCCGTTTAGTGGGATTCTGGTCAAGGGTATTTGGTCTTCTGTTTACTCTCTTCCATGTGTCTATCCGCAAGGATGCCAAGTTGGCCTTACTCCACTGCCCGATATTGGGCCTCTTTTCCTATCAGCAGAAATTGACCACCTATTTGTTTGTCGATGCGAAGCGTGCAAAAGCAAGGGCCTGGAAGAGGCTGGCTGTCTCGTTTACGGAGGTGAAGAGCATCTTAACGACTCTCATGATTAATGAGAAGATGTCTAGTATTCTCCATGACTCCCACGCCAAATTCCTCAAGGTTCGGGGCCCGTGGTGGTCCTACGCTCTTCCTACTCTGCATCCGACCAGCCTAGGCCTCTCTAACTGACCAATTTTTGTGGACTAATCCACACTCCAAACCTTGAGCAATTTAGCTCAGTCACCCTATGTTGACCCCCGGCCTTGGCTGGAAGGTTGTTGAGGTTCGACAGTTCTTTATAACAAATATGTGCTCAATGTGTATTATTAAGTTGTACCATGTTATGCTTACTGCTCATATCCCCTGTGCGGGATCATTACAGTTATTCATACTTCTCATACATTTCAAAAAAACAATTGTACCAGAAAAGAACGGCATGGGTTCCTCCCCCAGTTCATTACCAGGCCCTTCAGGTCTGGTATGGATTTTAAAGGGAATCCTGAGTCAAAATAAAAGAAATGGCATATGGGTCCCCCCCAAAATCTATACCAGACCCTTATCTGAGCACGCAACCGTGCCGGCCACAGAAAACCGTACCAGGCCACATGCCCTGAACATGGAGAGGGTGCTTTGAGGTCCCCCCCAAGCACCTTGTCCCCATGTTGATGGGGTCAAGGGCCTCTTGCCTGGTGGTTGTGGGGGTCTGCGGGCTGGGGAACTTATTGGAATCTAGAAGCCCCCTTTAACAAGGGAACCCCCAGATCCCGCCCCCCCATGTGAATGGGTATTGGGTACACTGTACCCCTAC
Organism: Lithobates sylvaticus; assembly: GCA_028564925.1. Lineage (NCBI taxonomy): Eukaryota > Metazoa > Chordata > Amphibia > Anura > Ranidae > Lithobates > Lithobates sylvaticus. The sequence goes on along the minus strand of CM053033.1, from coordinate 186,869,854 downwards.
CCAATACCCATTCACCAAAACAAGTGTCAAAATACTAAAAATTACAGGAGACAGTTTGGGACAAGTTCTTTATTAAAAAAAAAAGTGTCCAGCGGTGTCCATTCATCTTTGATCACATCGTCCGATGACCAGAGAAAAAAAAATGGAAAAAACTCTGCCTCCATGGGAGGCTCCCGCTGACTGCAGGCTTTTTGCAATGACACCTGTTATATAGCTGTGACGTAAATGGGTGACCCTGCCCCCTTTGATGTTACATGACATCACATCACCATGCAAGGGTTGTGGGGATGAGGCCCTTGTCCCCATCAACATGGGGACACGGTGCTTTGGGGGGATCCCAAAGCACCCTCCCCATGTTGAGGGCATCTGGCCTAGTACAGTTCAGGAGAGGGGGGCGCTCTCTCGTCCCCCCCTTTTCCTGCGGCCTGCCAGGTTGAGTGCTCAGATAAGGGTCTTGTATGGATTTTGGGGGGGGGGCCCTACATCATTTTTTTTTTATTTTGGCACAGGGTTCCCCTTAATATTCATACCGGACCCCAAAGCACCCTCCCCATGTTGAGGGCATGTGGCCTAGTACGGTTCAGGAGGGGGGCTTCTCTCTCATCCCCCCCTTTTCCTGCGGCCTGACAATTTGGGTTCTTGGATAAGAGTCTGGTATTGATTTTGGGGGGGGCCCCCTACGCCATTTTTTTTTACATTTTGGACAGGGTTCCCCTTAATATCCACACCAGACCCAAAGGGCTTGGTAATAGACTGCGGGGGAGACCTATGCTGTTTTTTTTTTTTTTCAATGATTTTATCTATATTGCCGGGAATCCGACAATTTATTACAGCTGCGAGCAGTTTTAAATTAAATTTTTTCCTTTAGAAATGTAATTTTGCTGTGGTACTGTTCTAAACAAGGGAAAGATGCGCTACTTTACAGGCATACTAAGGACACAGCTCAGTCACGATATTTAAAGGAATATTTTATTTGTATTGTTTCATTTTAAACATTATTAAAATCACTGCTCCTGAAAAAACTGCAGTTTTTAAAACTTCTTTTTGCATTGATACATATCCCCTGGGGCAGGACCCGGGTCCCTAAACACTTTTTTATGACAATAACTTGCATATAAGCCTTTAAAATTATCACTTTTGATTTTTCATGTTCGTGTCCCATAGACTTTAATGGTGTTTGCACAAATTTTTTACCTGTTTGCAAGTTCTGGTGCTAACCGAACCGGGGGGTGTTTCGGCTCATCCCTATTCTTGAATTTCCATGGAGGTGACCCAAGTGGACTTCGGGCCAAGGGCATCTACAGACTCCATTTGCCCCAACGGAGGTGACTTCAACAGAATCTTATTCCAGAAAGATAAAATGTGGATCTTTTATTTAAGAACTTTACAGCCCCAGGGATTGAACACTGAGTGTAATCTATCTTCTTAGAATATACTGAAAGAAAATTGTTCAAGGTATTTATAAAATAGGTGTTTATGTTGGACTTACCAGGAATATTTTCCTGGTTACACAATTGTCTTGTGGGTAATTAGTGTACCTAATTTTAGATTGATGCAATTATGTTCCAATGGCTAACCAATGTTTGTGTGTTCGTGTTTTGACAATGTTCTCTTTCCCTGGACAATTCTGGGCTTTCGAGCCCTGCTCTGTCTATGTTTTACATAAATATCATCATCTATTTATTTTCTTCTACAAAGAAATAATGTCAATATGAGTTTTTCCGTATGCATATATGACTGTTGCACTCAGAGATTGGTTTTCCCCAAGTCGGTGTGTTTTGGCTTGTCAGAAAGAAATGGGCGTGTAGCTCATAGTGACGTATGTTTACACCAATTAGTTTAATTGATTTTGCAATATCAGGGGACCCCTTCCCATGCCCATGTATGCTCTGCAGAAACTCGAATTTCAAGTGAAACGCGTCAACAGCTTGCCACTACATCGTGTTCAATGATGACACAGTTCCCCAAACATGAACTTTCTTCTTGGTGACACTCGGATGTTTAGCGGGATGCGGTAGATGAAAGTAACAAAATAATCCTCTGACCTGAGCGGTGCTTGCTGGGTGAGACGCCAGTTACCAGCGATGTCCACAGAGCGGCTGTACACAAGCTACATCTCTACTTCCACAACTTGGATCCCATGATCTCCAGCTCAGTTTAACTGCTTGGAATCCGGAGAGCGGTGAGCCAGCTCAGTGTTTTTGACATACGGCTAAGATACTGACTCTTAATGTCCAATACCCTTCCCCCATTTGTGCCGTTCTGAGAGTGGAAGGCGTTATATGGACACTTGGTCTACTGCCTAAACTGCTATCTATACATTAGCTGTATATCTGACCCACAGTCAATCTGTCAGCGCATCGCTGTGTTTCTGGATCTCTACCTTCCCCACAGAGGCGGCTCTCTAATTAGGCAAATTAGGCGGCTGCCTAAGGCCCCGCACTCACAGGGGCCTCGCCAGCCGCCTAATTTGCCTGTGCGCAGTAATACGGACTGACCAACTGGCTCCAGATGCCATCTGTAAAAAGCGTGCAGGCAGTCATAGGGCACACCGGGCGGGCCGCAAGTCCATGCGGGGCCCTAAAGCAGCTGAGCTGATCCTTCATCCTGCGCCGCTCACCTTGCCTCTCCGCGTCTGGCCGGCTGCCTATTCAGGTCAGGAGTCGGGCCAGGCGACGGAAACTATCCATTTGAGCTGCCCTGTGTCTCTGCCTGTGAAGGGGAAGGAGGAGCTCCGGTCGATGGATCGCATCCCAGCGCTTGCTGCAGTCTTGCCGACTGCCCAGAAAGTGAGTGCCAGGTGTTGTGCTGATGCCGGCCGTGAGCCCTCCTGTGTGCCTGGATAGGAGGAGCTGCGGGGACAGCTGCATGTGGAGGAATTGATCTTCCATATTCCTTCTGCAGCCACTATGCCTGCTTCTTCTGCGGGCGTTCATTGGTTGCAGAAAGAATATGGAAGGTCAATTCCTCTACATGCAGCTGTCCCCGCAGCTCCTGTTATCCAACGTCTTTTACTGCCCCAATTCTACCTGCCCACCCTACCCTAATGCTCCCCCCACTGTGCTGTCCTGCCCCCCACTGCTCCCCACAGTGCTCTGTGCTCCCTGGCCCCCCCCCCCCCCCCCTCCCCCCCCACTGTGCTGTCCAGTCCCCCCCACAGCTCTGTGCTCCCTGGCCCCCCAATGCTCTCCCCCCACTGTGCTGTCCAGTCCCCCCGCCCACTGATCCCCAGCTCCCCCCTGTGCTCCCTGGCTCCCTCCATGCCCCCCCACTGTACTGTTCAGTCCCCTCCCCCCAGTGCCCTGTGCTCCCTGGTCCCCCCATGCTCCCCCCCCACTGTGCTGTCCAGTCCCCCCGCCCACTGATCCCCAGCTCCCCCCCCGTGCTCCCTGGCTCCCTCCATGCCCCCCACTGTACTGTCCAGTCCCCTCCCCCCAGTGCCCTGTGCTCCCTGGCCCCCCCCCATGCTCCCCCCCCCCACTGTGCTGTCCAGTCCCCCCCACAGCTCCGTGCTCCCTGGCTCCCCCAATGCTCTCCCCCCACTGTGCTGTCCAGTCCCCCCGCCCACTGATCCCCAGCTCCCCCCTGTGCTCCCTGGCTCCCTCCATGTCCCCCCCCCCACTGTGCTGTCCAGTCCCCTCCCCCACAGCTCCCCCCAGTGCTCTGTGCTCCCTGGCTCCTCCCATGCCCCCCCACTGTGCTGTCCAGCCCCCCCCCCCACTGCTCCCCAGCCCCCCCAGTGCTCTGTACTCCCTGGCTCCCCCCATGTTCCCCCAACTGTGCTGTCCAGTCCCCCCATAGCTCCATGCTCCCTGGCTCCCCCCATGCTCTCCCCCCACTGTGCTGTCCAGTCCCCCCGCCCACTGATCCCCAGCTCCCCCCTGTGCTCCCTGGCTCCCTCCATGCCCCCCCACTGTGCTGTCCAGTCCCCTCCCCCACAGCTCCCCCCAGTGCTCTGTGCTCCCTGGCTCCTCCCATGCCCCCCACGGTGCTGTCCAGCCCCCCCCCACACCTCCCCAGCCCCCCCAGTGCTCTGTGCTCCCTGGCTCCCCCCATGCTCCCCCACTGTGCTGTCCAGCCCCCACTGCTCCCCAGCTCCTTAGTGCTCTGTGCTCCCTGGCTCCTCCCATGCTCTCCCCCCACTGTGCTGTCCAGCCCCCACTGCTCCCCAGCTCCTTAGTGCTCTGTGCTCCCTGGCTCCTCCCATGCTCTCCCCCCACTGTGCTGTCCAGTCCCCCCCACTTCTCCCCAGCTCCCCCCAGTGCTCTGTGCTACCTGGCTCCCCCCATGCTCACCCCCCCCCACTGTGCTGTCCAGTCCCCCTCCACTGCTCCCCAGCTACCCCCAGTGCTCTGTGCTCCCTGGCTCCCGCATGCTCCCCCCACTGCTCTCCAGCCCCCCCCCCCAGTGCACTGTGCTCCCTGGCTTTCCAACAGTGCTCTCCCCACACAGCGCTCTCTGGTCCTCCCTGGCTTCCCCCATACTCTCCCCCCCCTGTGCTCCCCCCAACAGTGCTCTCCAGCCCCCCAGAGCTCTCTGCTACCCCTGTGCTCCCTAGCTCCTCCCAGTTCTATCTGCCCCCCCCCCCCAGTGCTCTCTGCCCCCTGTGCTGTCCAGTTCCACCCCTAGTGCTCTCTACTCCCATGCTCCCTGGCTCCCCCTGTGCTTTCTACTCCACCCCATGCTCTTCAGCTCCCCCCGTGCTCTCCACCCCACTGTGCTATCCAGCTCCCCCACAGTGCTTTCCAACTCCCCCGACCCCCCCTGTACTCCTTGGCTCCCCCCATGCTCTCCACCACACTGTGCTATCCAGCTCCCCCAGTGCTCTCCACCCCCACCCTCCCTGTGCTCTACTGCCCCTTCCCAAGTACTCTCTGGCCCCTGTGCTCTCTGCCCCCGCCAGGCTCTCCACTCCCGCCAGTGTGCTCCCCTAGTGCTCTCCAGGTCCCCCAGTGCTCTCTGCCCCCGTTCTCTGCTGCTCTCAGCCTCACTACCGTGTTCTCCGCCACCCCTGTTCTATTTTCTGGCCCACTTATCCCCCAGCAGCTCTGCTATGTTCCCCCCCTTTCCCTCTGGCTGCTGCGGGGGGGGGGGTCTCTCAGGCTGTAGAGCGGGAAAGGGACCGCTCAGTCTATTTTTTGTCCCAGTCCGGGCCTGGCGGACAAGGTGAGCAGCGAGGCTGGCAAGTTCGATAGTCCAGGAGGGAGAAGAGTTCTAAAGACCTGCCAGGACTGGAGGACAGGCTGACTAGGGCCGGAAAACGAGGACGGGTGGAAGGCACAGGTGACCAGGGGTTAAAATACACAAAATTGTGCAATGGGTGCGCTCTCAATCAACCTTAAAATTCTAGTAGATTTGATTAAAAATTCCTTTGTGCAAAATGTGCTACATATGTGGTGTGTAAAAAACACTTATATCCGTGAAATGTGCATATATAAATATATAAATAAATAAATAAATAAAAACTTGCTTAATTCAGTTATATGTGGTACCGGTGGGTTTGTGATGATTGTTAGATTGTGCTTTAGTAAAAAGAAGCCACATCTATAACAAGTATGTGTTAATTAGGGCCCCCTATTAGGTCCATACATTTGTTAAATGCCTCTTGAGGATTTACTGCGGCCACATGAAGGGTTTTACTCATTAATTAGTTCTATTGCTCAATTGAATAATTGCTTTTACAATCAAATGAAGAGCTAAAACCACCTTTAATTGGTTTGCTTGATTCACCCTTATGATTGTGAAACAAAAGATAGGTACCGTCAATAGATAAATACTGTTGCTGGTGTATAAGTATCACTTTCACTTATCTTTTTGCGGTGTTTTCTTCCTGGTGATCTCGTCCTCTTTAGCACTCTTGTCCCTTTCCGTGCTTAAATGAGGGTATAAAAGAAATACAAAGCCATTGCGCAGTATTGCTACAGTTTAAGTAGTGTGGATAAAATGTGGCATATGCCAGTCTACTCACACAGCACCCTGCGATGTGAGCGCGGTAGCGAAAAATGTGTCAGGCACTGTAAGGGCTCTCTGCCCTGCTCATCCTCGTTGTCTTGGTGACGTCAATAGGCTCCGCCCACGTGACTTTATCAAGGGATTATGAGCCCTGTGACAGCCGAGACCTTTTTATAGGGCAACAAATGTGGGCTCATAATCCCTTGATAAAGTCACGTGGGCGTGACGCAACGCGTCGGGAGGAGGAGCCTAGTGACGTCACCGAGACAACGAGGACGAGCAGGGCAGAGAGCCCTTACAGTGCCTGACACATTTTTCGCTACCGCGCTCACATCGCAGGGTGCTGTGTGAGTAGACTGGCATATGCCACATTTTATCCACACTACTTAAACTGTAGCAATACTGCGCAATGTGTTTGTATTTCTTTTATACCCTCATTTAAGCACGGAAAGGGACAAGAGTGCTAAAGAGGACGAGATCACCAGGAAGAAAACACCGCAAAAAGATAAGTGAAAGTGATACTTATACACCAGCAACAGTATTTATCTATTGACGGTACCTATCTTTTGTTTCACAATCATAAGGGTGAATCAAGCAAACCAATTAAAGGTGGTTTTAGCTCTTCATTTGATTCTAAAAGCAATTATTCAATTGAGCAATAGAACTAATTAATGAGTAAAACCCTTCATGTGGCCGCAGTAAATCCTCAAGAGGCATTTAACAAATGTATGGACCTAATAGGGGGCCCTAATTAACACATACTTGTTATAGATGTGGCTTCTTTTTACTAAAGCACAATCTAACAATCATCACAAACCCACCGGTACCACATATAACTGAATTAAGCAAGTTTTTATTTATTTATTTATTTATATATTTATATATGCACATTTCACGGATATAAGTGTTTTTTACACACCACATATGTAGCACATTTTGCACAAAGGAATTTTTAATCAAATCTACTAGAATTTTAAGGTTGATTGAGAGCGCACCCATTGCACAATTTTGTGTATTTTAACATAACTTTTCACGTGTGAGAACACTATTTTATGGGTTGCAGCCATATCATTTGGGTATCTTAAAATAACTGTTGCATTCCTGATTTTAAATATTCATTCTAGCGCTTGAGTTTACACACTTAATACAGGTGACCAGGGACCACTCCATCTCACAGCAAACAGCTCTTCTGGAAGGAGCAGGACACTGTCCCCACCCAGAATGAGAACGGACCCTGCCTGCTGCTGGCCGTCATCATGAACATCCTGCTGGCATGGAAGGTACCGTACCAAGCATTACACACAGCTTCCCACAGACAGGCACCGCAGACTGGGACATACAGTAGGGCACATGAGGGGCTGCATACAGGGAAAAGGCTAGGGTTCTCTCTCTCTCTCCCCCCCCTTTCTCTCTCTCTTGCTCTCTCTCCCTCTTGCTCACATCTCTCCCAGATGTTGTATTGGTTGCATATGTCTGATGAGTGAGGAGGGTGCCCTGGAAGTGGTGCTGATCGCCTGTGTGCTAGATCCACCCATCTTTCTGCAGCCATTTTTACTTGCTTGAATTTTTTTTATCCATGGGCAGGAGTGGGGCCTCGTGTCTAAATTTTGCCTAAGGCCTCACAAAGCCTAGAGCCGCCTCTGCTTCCCCACCAATATTTCCATCACCGGGACTGTGCAGAGTTCAGTATATGTGACCACCCAGGTGATTGAAGTTCGAATCTGAGACTGTTCACAAGTGTATCACACTGACACATCTAAATTGATTAACCGCTGTGCAGTTGATTATATCTTTCTTGTGGACTGCCTACACTCAGGTATCTGGCAATCAACTAACTCAGTATTGTTAGCTTATTCCACTTTATATATCATTCAGACAGTATCCCCTTAATCATATTAGACAGTGTGAGAGTTGAATGTTTGTGGTAGCTGCCTGTGTCATGACAACGTTGTCTATTTTGAATTCTTCTTTGTGGTGGACACAATATCATGTTGTTTTATGTATGGATTGAATTTTTCTAATAAAGTTTATTATTTTTTATACATACCCTTTGTTACTTATTGAAGAATCTCTTTTTGGACGTAGTCCTTTTTTTCTATATGCTGCTTGGATTCAGAGGAACACACCTCCATTTGTTACTTGGAATTGGTGTTGGTATTTCTACCTGGTGAGTACTTACTTTTGGTGTAACCTGTGTGACAGGTTTTATCTTTCTATTAAGTCAAGCATGGTGGTGGGAGTGTCAAAGTCTGGGGTTGCATGAGTGCTGCTGGCACTGGGGAGCTACAGTTCATTGAGGGAACCATGAATGCCAACATGTACTGTGACATACTGAAGCAGAGCATGGTGCCCTTCCTTCAGATACTGGGCTGCAGGGCAGTATTCCAACATGATAATAACCACAAACATACCTCCAAGATGACCACTGCCTTGCTAAAGTAGCTGAGGGTAAAGGTGATGGGCTGGCCAAGCATGTCTCCAGACCTAAACCCTATTGAGAATCTGTGGGGCATCCTCAAAAGGAAGGTGGAGGAGAGCAAGGTCTCCAACATCCACCAGCTCTGTGATGTCATCATGGAAGAGGACTCCAGTGGTAACCTGTAAAGCTCTGGTGAACTCCATGCCCATGAGGGTTAAGGCAGTGCTGGAAAATAATGGCCACACAAAATATTGACACTTTGAGCCCAATTTGAACATTTTCACTTATGAGTGTACTCACTTTTGTTGCCAGCGGTTTAGACATTAATGGCTGTGTGTTGAGTTATTTTGAGGGGACAGCAAATTTACACTGTTGTACAAGCTGTACACTCACTACTTTACATTGTAGCAAAGTATAATTTCTTCAGTGTTGACACATGAAAAGATATAATAAAATATTTACAAAAATGTGAGGAGTGTAATCACTTTAGTGAGATACTGTAGCACCTATCCAGATCGGAAACTCCTCAGCAGTAGCTTTGGAGGCCATACCCCCTTGGACTGGATGTGTGGGGCTATCTTGGAATTTGGGCACAGGGGTCTGCATTGTGGTGTTTTTCAAACCTGAGTGTACTGTGTTAGCTGCAGAGCACATTCTGGAGTCAAGGCATAGCCCCAGGTATGACTCTTTATCTGAAGATTCACTTAGTGAGGAAGGCTAGTTGGGCTGAAGCAGTAGGAACTAACTACCTGAGGTCTTTCAGGGGCCTGATCACTGGAAGCTAGATCTTCCCTGGGTGACTAATGTGCAGCTTATTGTTGACATCTTCTTTGCTCCTGTCCCTAATCAGGTAGTTGTTCTTAGCAGTGCAGCTAAGAACCCTGCTTTTTGGCTTTGCTGGATCAGGGCGGGAAAGATGTTTCTTAGAACCATGCTTAGAACTTCTGTAAAACCCAGAGACACCATCAGGTGTTTAGGTGGATAGGTCACCTCATTGTGTTCCTCTGGTGTCTTGTGCACCAGTATGGGTTTGTGGCATTTTTTCCTCCCTACTGACCTTATTGCTGGTGTCTTGTCACCATTTCAGTCAGGCTAACTTGTACCCTTGGAGCCTTTTTCCTATCAGCCTCAGCAGATATCCTATTAGGATAACATGCTTTGAGGGTTCTTACTTTTCCATTGACACATGACTGTGAGGTTGTCTGTCCTATAAACTCTGTGTTTACTATGGAACCTTCGTTCCCTGAATCTTAAGAGTTAAAACTATGAATATTGGACCTTCTCTTGTAGATTGGTTGGTCTCCTCTGTTGGCCATTTTTTTATTTGTCCATATTTGCATGCAGTGTTTTATTTTTTATTTTTTATGATGACCACATTGTTGGTCTAATCTTAATCTTCCATTTTTATGTTACCAGTTGTTCCACCTGTTTTGGTGGCTTGATGGTGGGTTCCCATAGTCTCGGTTTTCCCTCAATACTGTCTTTCCCTTTAACAGTGGCTTCTCTGTCATGGCCTGCAGCACTAGGTTGATTCTCTGGGGTCTCTGCTCAGTAGTAGAAATTTCCCTCTGTTGCTTGGTTTCTCCTGCTTTGGTTCGGACTCAGGCATTGCTCCTTCAGGTACCTTTTGTATTTCAGACAGTTACCAATATCTTGGGAAAGCCAGTGGCTTTTACCCACCCCTCAATTCAATTGACTGATTTTGGACGCCCCAACTTTTGAATCTGTATCCCTCAATAGACAAAAAAAAAAAAAAACATAAAATCTATTGAGGGACTCCACCTCTCTGTATGCTTTTGCCATTGGTACTGCTTTTTCACAAAACTGCAGCATGCTAGATACAGGAGGGGTTATACGGGTGGGCTGGATTATGTTTTTGTTCTTTGCCAGTGTCGTGTCCCAACCTCCTGTAGGTGTCAGCGTAACCTGACTGTAAATTCCTGTGTTCCTCATGGACTCCTAAAAAAAAGTTTTCACGGTCAGTACAAAAATCGTATTTTCAAGGTTGGTTGTTACTCAAAGTAGCCAGCTATGGTATTTTAAAGTGGATATAATTAATGAAAAACTGCCATGTTTTTGTTTACATCAGTTGGATGCATTTTTAACTGCATTCCACGTGCATAGACAGTCCAAAATGCAGGTTAACCTATGGGCATACTTCACTCCATTACAGTAAAAAAAATTAGAGCAAGCTGCATTTTTCTGCACTCCAAAAGTACACAAACGCACGCAAATACATGTAAACATGCGCAAACACACTGAAACACATTGCAGTGCACATACAGTTAGGTCCATATATATGTGGACAAAGGCACAATTTTCAAACTTTTGGCTCTGTATGGCACCAGAATAAAATGAAAATGAAACAATTCAAATTAATTTGAAGTGCAGATTTTCAGCTTTAATTCAATGGGTTGAACATAAATATCAAGTACATTTTAGGAACGGCAACCATCATTATACACAGCCCCCCCCCCCCCATTTTCAGGGGCTCAAATGTTACTGGACAAATGAATATAGTCATAAATCAAATGTTAATTTTTAATATTTTGTTGAGAATCATTTACTGACAATGACTGCCTGAAGTCTAGAACCCATGGACATTACCAAAGACTGGGTTTCCTCCTTTCTGATGCTTTGCCAGGCTCTAACTGCAGCTGTCTTCAGGTGTTCTTTGTTTGTGGGTCTTTCTTCCTTTAGTTTTGCCTTCAGCAAGTTAAATGCATGCTCAATTGGGTTGAGATCAGGTGATTGACTCAGCCATTGCAGAATATTCCACTTCTTTGCCTTCAAAAGCTCCATGGTTGCTTTTGCAGTGTGTTTTGGATCACTGTCCATCTGTACTGTGAAGCGCCGTCCAATTAACTTTGCTGCATTTGGCTGAATCTGGGCTGACAGTATATCTCTAAACACTGCAGAATTCATCCATCTGTCTTCTGTCTCATCATCTCATCATCAATAAACACCAATGACCCAGTGCAACTGGAAGCCATGCATGCCTATGCCATCACACTGCCTCCACCATGTTTTACAGATGACTTGTGCTTTGGATCATGAGCTGTTCCAAGCCTTCTCCACACTTTTTTCTTCCCGTCATTCTGGTACAGATTAATCTTATGCCACGTACACACAGTCGGACTTTCCGGCAGAAAAAGTCAGATGGGAGCTTTTCATTGGATATTCCGACCATGTGTATGCCCACACAGGGCCATGATGGTTTGGATTTTATTTCACCTTTAATAATAAACACCTTCATTTACAAATTGCATTTTGTGTTTACTTGTGTTGTCCTTGACTATTGTTTAAATTGGTTTGATGTTCCGAAACACTTAAGTGTGACAAACATGCAAAGGAACAGGAAATGAGGAAGGGGGCAAACACTTTTTCATACCACTGTAGATGTAACTGTTAAGCTGCCATTATTGGATCAAATTTTAACTGGTTCAGCTGGTATTTGATCCATCTATGGGCAGGCTGGTTGCACCCAAATCAATCCATCAATTGACTTGGGTGCAACCAGCTTCTCAGATTTTTTCTATGTGATTACTGCCGGCGGCTATAACCACTAGCAATCAGGGCAGGGACAAGGTAATTTAGAGCCCAGGACATGCCAAAAATTTAGCACTAATCTGCATGCTTACCCCCTAAGCATTAATTGTGTTGTGCATTCAGAGAATGTATTCTGCATACCGTGGTTGTAATGAGGGGTTATTTGAGTTACTGTTGGCTTTCTATCATCTCAAACCAGTCTGCCCATTCTCCTATGACATCAGTAAAGCATTTTCGTCCACACAACTGCCGCTCACTGGATATTTTCTCTTTTTCAGAGCATTTTCTGTAAACCTTAGAGATGGTTGTGCGTGAAAATCCCAGTAGATCAGCAGTTTTTGAAATACTTAAGCCCCATACACACGGTCGGACAATCCGCGGACCAGGTCCGTCGGATCATGTCCGTCGTACTTTGTCCGATGTTGGTTTTGCGTACACACGGTCGGACAAAGTTGTCGGAAAATCCGATCATTCTGAACGTGGTGACGTTTGTTGCCTACGACGGGACAACGTAGAGGCTAGTAGCCAATAGCTTTGGTCTTGTAATGTGATCTGAGCATGCGTAGCACTTTGTCCGGTCGGACAACCGTACACACGATCGGGTTTGGTGTGATCGGACCGGGTTGACGGCAAATCTATCCAGCAGGAGATAGGACTTTGTCCGTCGGACAAACCGACGAACACTGTCCGATGGTGCATACACCTGATTTTTCAACAACCTTGTCCGATCGGACAGAATCCATGAAAAAGTCCGACCGTGTGTATGGGGCTTTAGACAAGCCCGTCTGGCACCAACAACCATGCCACGTTCAAAGTCCTTTCTTCCCATTCTGATGCTTGGTTTGAACTTCAGCAAGTTGTCTTCACCACGTCTAGATGCCTAAATGCATTGAGTTTCTGCCATGTGATTGGCCGATTAGCAATTTGTGTTACCAAGCAATTGAACAGGTGTACCTAATAAAGTGGCTGGTGAGTGTAAATGCCTATGATAAACAGTGTCAGAATACAAGCCTTTTTTTTATTTTTTTTTAAGAGATTTTTTTTCCTAGTTTGAAATGCCAGGTTCATCATCTCTATGGCCAGTTTCAATGTCTGCAAACTCATTAAAAGATGGGAATAAAGAAGACTTTTCTCCAGCCTCCCCCTATAGAGCCCTGCCATGGTAACAAGCCCAGCAGTTTCCAAGGCCACAATTACCATGTTATCTCTAGTAGTGGGGGCAGGGAAGGAGATTTCTCACTCAGTGACAGTGCAAGATACACACATACAGGTGCATCTGATAAAATTAGAATATCATCAAAAAGTTCATTTATTTCAGTAATTCAATTCAAAAAATGAAACTCATATATTTTATATAGATGCATTACACACAGAGTGATGTATTTCAAGCATTTCTTTCTTTTAATTTTGATGGTTATGGCTTAGAGCTAGTGAAAACCCCAAATTCAGTATCTAAAAAAAAAATAGAATATTATATAAGACAAATAAAAAAAAGTATTTGTAATACAGAAATGTTGGCTAACTGAAAAGTATGTCCCTGTACAGTATAGTATGCATTCAATACTTGGTCGGGGCTCCTTTTGGATGCATTACTGCATCGAAGCGGCGTGGCATGGAGGTGATCATCCTGTGGCACTTCTGAGGTGTTACGGAAGCCCAGGTTGCTTTGATAGTGTCCTTCAACCCGTCTGCATGGTTGGGTCTGGTGTCTCCTCTTGACAATACCACACAGATTCTCTATGGGGTTCAGGTCGTTGCTGGCCAATCAAGCACAGTGATACCATGGGATCATTAAACCAGGTATTGGTACTTTTGGCAGTGTGGGCAGGTGCCAAGTCCCATGAAATCGGCATCTCCATAAAGCTGGTCAGCAGAGGGAAGCATGAAGTGCTCTAGAATTTCCTGGCAGAGGGCTGTGCTGACTTTGGACTTGATAAAACACAGTGGACCAACACCAGCAGATGACATGGCTCCCCAAATCATCACTGACTGTGGAAACTTCACTCTGGACCTGATGCAACTTGGATTCTGTGCCTCTCCACTCTTCCTCCAGACTCTGGGACCTTGATTTCCAAATGCAACATTTTCCACAGTCAGTGATGATTTGGGGAGCCATGTCATCTGCTGGTGCTGGTCCACTGTGTTTTATCAAGTACAAAGTCAGCGCAGCCCTCTACCAGGAATTTCAAGAGCACTTCCTGCTTTTTTCTGCTGGCTTTAGAGATACTGATTTAATTTTCCAGCAGGACTTGGCACCTGCTCTCACTGCCAAAAGTACCAATACCTGGTTTATTGATGTAGCGGTCAAACTTCAACAAGTGTGCGCTATAAGTGGAAATTTTGTTTTTTACTCAGAACTGTAATGGAGTTCTGGGGGTTAATTGTACAGGTTTACTTTGGCATCAGTCTGGCTGGGCTGTACTAAGGTTCTTCCTGGTCATAGGTGCAGTGAGGTACCTATGACAGGCCGAGAACCAGGCCTGCTTGGACGTCTTAGGTATCAATCTTTCCTGGAGCCAATCAGTGGGCGCGTCTGGCCCTGCTGCCTAGTCTGGGAAGGGGTACTTAAGGTGCTGAAGGCCGCAGTTCTTGGTTACTGGTTCTGGACCGGGGTAGCCCTGCCAGGGGTCGTGGGGCTAGGAGCCTTTGCTGTCCTGCAAGCATGGTCAATCTGACCAGCCTCATAGACCCGCATGGTCTGGGGCAGGGATCCGTCTGTTCCCGAGTCTCGGAGCTGGCTAGCCTGAGGCCCAGTAACTGAAGGAGGATTCAAAGGCGTCCCGGTGTGCTCTCAGTATTGGAGGGACACGGCAACTCGTACAAGTGACTAGGGGAGGACTCTTTGGAGGAGGGCCAACAAGCTGGCTACTCAGTAAGAGCCTGGAAGCTGAGTTGTATGGACACTAAAGAATCCACACTTCCACAGTACTGCCAAGGAGACAGAGAAAGTTCCAGGTACTGTGAGAAAGGTTCCTTTTTCATCTTCAGTTACATTTTAGTCTGTGGCAGAGACTTTTGCCAAAGTTTCTGGATCACATGTTGGCTGCTAGATTTCTGGCTAGAGGTTTATCCGGCAGTGAAGCACCCAGCTGCGAGTGGCTACTCTCTGGGTTGATTAGAGACATTCATTATATGTCAGCAGTTCAAAGTGCCTGAGTTTCATCACCCGTGCCCTCTATTCCCATCAGAGACTGTGTTATGTTGGATGTTACCACTGCAAAATAAAAACCTTGAAAAGGACTTTTATGTGTCAGCATCTGAAGTCGTTGGGTACTAACCCTGGGAACCCCTAGACAGTCACCGACAAGCCACGAGGAGGTAACTGGTAAGCCCAAAAGTCAAGGCTGCCCCTCAAGGGGTTATGGCCGCTACATTGGTCATGGTATCAATGTGCTTGATTGGCCAGCAAACTCACCTGGCCTAAACCCCATAGAGAATCCGTGGGATATTGTCAAAAGGAAAATGAGAGACACCAGACCCAGCAATGCAGATGAGCTGAAGGCCGCTATCATCAGACTTCCTTCAAAAGCCTGTGTTTTGTTTATTTATAATAGCGATGACATCAGAGCTTGATGGCTTCACAATCGGCCAATCAAGCACAGGCAAACAGGAGGAGCTGTACAAATCTCAACCAATGAACAACAACTAGGGGAGTGTATAGGCATATCTATAGTGTACATCCCCCATAACGGATAATGTCTTTGCGGAGTGAACAAATCCCCCCAGACAATCGTCTGTGCATTGCACAGGGGCCCTTTGTTGGCAGACACACTCTGCAAACATTTCTCCGCAACTTACAGGAAGCTTTTCACTACCAAAACGGGTCTCAACTGGTGTCAGTCTGCCCCAGTCCGCTCTTTAGAGTGGGCTGCAGGAGAACTAACACTGGGAGACACTGTGACAATACATATTAACTAGTTGCCACCCGCCCACCGTCAAATGACAGTGGAGTGGTGCGGCTCCCATTCTGGGACGCCGTCATATGAGTGGCCGTTCTCGCGTGCCGTGGCGATCGTGGCCACGCCATGCTGCTAGGACACAGCGCGACCCCGATCTCTGTAAAAAAAAATGCGTCCACAGCTCTTTAACCATGTGATCTGCTGTGTCCAATCACAGCCGGTCACATGTAAACACAGAGATGCCTGTAATCGGCGCTCCTCGCCTCACACTGACAGAGTGTGTGGCGAGGAGAACCGATCAGCGGCCAGCAATCAATGCCCACCAGTGCCAGCAATCAGTGCCCACCACTGCCCACAAGTGCCACCAATCAGTGCCGATTAGCGATGCCAGTCAGTGCTGGCTATCAGTGCTGCCCACTTTCTGAACGTGGTGACGTTTGTTGCCTACAACGGGAGTACGTAGAGGCTAGTAGCCAATAGCTTTGGTCTTCTAATGTGATCTGAGCATGCATGGCACTTTGTCCGTCGGAATTCGCTACACACGATCGGAAAAAGTCCGATAGGACTTTGTTGTCGGAAAATTTGAGAGCAGGAGATAAAACTTTGTCCGACGGAAAAAGTCCGATGGAGCCTACACACGGTCGGATAGGACATTTTCCGTCGGAAAATCCGACCGTGTGTACGGGGCATTACTCTGCTTTAAACTTCTCCACCATTTTATCCCTGACCTGTCTGGTGTGTTCTTTGGCCTTCATGATGCTGTTTGTTCACTAAGGTTCTCTAACAAACCTCTGAGGGCTTCACAGAAGAGTTGTATTTATACTGAGATTAAATTACACACAGGTGGACTCTATTTACTAATTAGGTGACTTCTGAAGGCAATTGGTTACACTAGATTTTAGTTAGGGGTATCAGAGTAAAGGGGGCTGAATACAAATGTGCACCACACTTTTCACATATTTATTTGTAAAAATATTTGAAAACTATTTAGCATTTTTCTTCCACTTCAGAATTATGTGCCACCTTGTGTTGGTCTATCACATAAAATCCCAGTAAAATACATTTACATTTTCAATTATAACTTGACAAAATGTGTAAAATGTCAAGGGGTATGAATACTTTTTCAAGGCACTGTATGCGATACATGCATTTTCACTTATAATTGTGCACACTTTTGCACCTGAAGTACTCATAATTACATATATAGTTACATAGTAAAGCCTTGTACACATCGGATTTTCTGCTGGGAATTGTGTGATGACAGACTGTTGGCCTAAAATCCGACCGTTTGTATGCTCCATCGGACAATTGTTGTCGGATTTTCCACGGACAAATGTTGGATGGCAGGCTTATACATTTTCTGCGGACAACAGTCTGTTAGATTTTCCGAGCGTGTGTACACAAGTCCATCAGACAAAAGTCTAAAGTACAAACACACATGCTCAGAAGCAAGGATGAGCCGGAAGCGGTCAGTCTTGTAAACTAGCATTCGTAATGCAGAATTAACATTCGTGATGCGGCAAATTATGAAACCTCGAAATGCAGCGCACAATTCTCTTCTTTAATGGGATAATAATGAAGCTGCTTTTGGCAAACTAATTTTCAAAGGCTTTTTTTTCTAGTGATAACAAGAGTAATATTATTATTCTTGTTATTTTTTTTTTTTGGTGCAAGTTACCACAACACCATTATCCCGTAGTTTTTAAGATCAAAGATACAACTATGTTGGTGTCCCTTGTTAATTTTACATTGTATTTTTTTAAATGTAACTGCCTACTCCCAAAATGTCATTTTAAGTAAAACACACAGCCAAGTATTATTCTGCACAATTTTTTTTTATTGTGCATTAAAAAAGAAAACAAATAAAATTAGACATGCTATCTGCCAATAGAACTTAACCAAAAACTGCATTCTATGCATCCAAAAATATAGAAAATATACCAAATCAATCATTATTCAACCAAAAAATAAAATAAAAGCGTCATGCATGTGTCCTGCTTCATAATATAGGGGTTCAACAATGCCAAGAGTTGGTGAAAGCAGCGGTCCGTCATCTGGAGATAATTCTGAAAATCATCCGGATTATTCTCCTGGAGCTCCCGCAGCAAAGGCATATGACATAATTGGTCACGATTAATAAAGCAACCAATTTTTGATCCAAGAAATCCTCCTTCTCCTGTTACTGGACTGGACTTGGGTCAAAGCAATAACTTCAAGGACAATAATAAATAACACGTTATCTCCTCCGATTCCGCAACATGGCTGGTAGACGAAAAGCACGAAATGAAAAGCGCGAATCAACACTCACCAAACTTCTACTAACACGGAATTAGCAGAGGGAGCCCAAAGGGTGGTGCATGACAATTGAACTTCCTCTTTATCGGCTCGTAGTACGTCTAGTACGTCACTACGTTCGTGTTTGTTGGCCGACAATTCCTTGCCGTTTGTATGCAAGACAATTTCCTGGCCAACGCCCTTCGGACAAAAGTCTTTTGTTTTGTCTGTGAAAAATCCGATCTTGTGTACGAGGCTTTAGTCTGGTTAAAAAAGACACAAGTCCATCTAGTTCAACCTCTCCTCCTTACAACTACTCTCTTCCCCTTGTCCTGCTCAGGAAACAAACATCTGAAGATTGATACATTGAACATACAGGAATACACTCTGCTCAGGTGTGAATTCAGAAAAATACATACTGGGGTTGATTTACTAAAGGAGTAGAACATTTTCACTTACCAAGCGGACATTCTCTATACCCTTTAGTAAATCAAACCTACTTGGGTTGATTTACTAAAGGCAAATAGGCTGTTCACTTTGTAAGGGAAGTTGCACTTTGCAACAGAGCCTAGATTAAGGCTTACCTGTAGGTGCAATAAATATCTCCTTAACCGCTTCCCGACCGCCTCACGCAGATATACTGCGGCAGAAGGGCACTACAGGCAGAATCACCTACCTGTACATTGCCCTTTAAGAGGCGGCCGGTGCGTGCGCGCTCCCGTGGGAAGCTCCATGAGTCGGGTTCCACGGACTCGATCGCCGCTTGGATACCAGCGATCACCTCATGTAGAGGAAGAACGGGGAGATGCTAATGTAAACAAATATCTCCCCATTCTGCCTAGTGACAGTGTCACTGATCTCTGCTCCGTGTGGTCGGAGCAGAGATCAGTGACGTGTCACACACAGCCACGCCCCCCACAGATAGAAACACGCCCCTAGGACACACTTAACCCCATACTCTTCCACCTAGTGGTTAACCCCTTCACTGCCAGTTTACACAGGAATCAGTGCATTTGTATAGCACTGATTGCTGTATAAATGACAATGGTCCCAAAAATGTGTCAAAAATGTCCGATGTGTCCGCCATAATGTCGCTTTTACGATAAAAATCGCTGATCACGCCATTTAATAAAATAAATATTAATAAAAATGCCATAAAACTAACTCCTATTTTGTAAACGCTATAACTTTTCCGCAAACCAATCAATAATCGCTTATTGTAATTTTTTTTTACCAAAAATATGTAGGAGAATATGTATCAGGCCTAAACTGAGGGAAAAAAAAAATGTTTTTTTATATATTTTTGGGGGATATTTATTATAGCAAAAAGTAAAAAATAATGCATTTTTTTTCAAAATTGTCACTCTTCTTTTGTTTATAGCGCAAAATATAAAAACCGCAGGGGTGATCAAATACCACCAAAGAAACCTCTATTTGTGGGAAAAAAAGGACATCAATTTTGTTTGGGTGCAACGCCGCATGACCGCACAATTGTCATTTAAAGCAACGCAGTGCCGAATCCCAAAAAGTGCTTTTGTTAGGAAGGGGGGAAATTGTTCTGGGGCTGAAGTGGTTAACCTACACGGTTAAGCAGATATTTTACAAAAACCGGGCACCGCTGTCTACGGCGCATGTGCGCCGTAGACAACGGCGCAGACGCACTGAGCATGCCATTAGTGAAGGTGAACATGCCATCACTGACGGCTCCGACCCGCATGCCACAGTCACAGCGCCGGAGCCGCGATACCCGGAAGTCACTCCGGGATAGATGGCGACGACGGAGGAGGCGAACGAGGGTCGCTTCAGGGGCTTCGATCTCAGGTAAGTTATTCATAATGAGCTGGCTCATTATGACTTTACCTTGCAGGGTGTATTTTATTTTTATTTTTTAGGCTTTACTTCCTCTTTAAACGGTGCATTTTTTGGAAAGCGTCAGGGACTTTTTTGCCTGCAGCAGGTTGTGTTTTTGGTTCCATAGACTTCAATAGAAATGCATCAAAAATGCAGTACTTGCATTTGTGGTATGTTTTTGCTGGTTTCTTCTGAAAGACAGCAGATACCTCCCAAAAACGCATTAAAAACGCACTGGGAAAATACATCAACTGCAACCTGTCTTAGAGAATGTGGTGAAATTTCACTTTGCCAATACCCAATCACATTGCAAGAAAAATAAAAAATAAATAAAAACAGCATTTTTATTTGTGCATGTTGGATGATGAAATTCACCTTGTTCACTAAGCTTTGGGAAAAATTCCATTTGCATAGTGCAACGTCACTTGAAAAGTAAACAGCCTATTTGCCTTTAGTAAATAAACCATATCTGTATTTTTTTAAATGCAAGCAGTACCTGATTTTTTTTATTTCACGTAATTTTAGAAGAAATTACAGAAAAAAAACATGCTCTGGGAAAGCGAAACAATAAACAACCACAAGAAGTCCGGAAGGCAAAGTGCACATTATTCAGTACAGTAAATCTTCTACTGGGAGCGTGTTGGGTGACACGGTCATAGCTTGTAGGCTGCAGTACCTGAATTTTACCTGGCATCGCACTCTTGCATTCCCTGCATAGGAAAAAAGGCATTTTGCCTTGTCTACGCTTTGGGGCTCTGTTGGAAATAGCTGCCAGCAAAGCCCCAGTGCATCTGGTGTGCATTGAAGTGTCATTGATTTTTAACGGCACCCCAATGCACCTAAAGTAGCAGTCAATGCACCTGTCTTGCAGCACACTACTATGCAAATACATTACATAAAATGGGTCATATGCAAATTTTGGCTGTTAGGGTAGGGTGACCAGACATCCCCGGTTCCCGGGGACAGTCCCCGGATTGAGGACACTGTCCCCGGACCAAGTCTGTCTCCGGTTTTGTCCCCGGATTGGAATTTGAACTGGGGCTGGGGCAATTTCAATTAAAAAAAATCTGAATTGCACCCCCCCCTCTTCTGTCGCTCCTACTAGCTTATGGGGGTTTATTTTTTTACATTATTTGTGCCCCTTTCTGATGATCATGTTCTGGTCGGAGCGGAGGGAATATTTCTTCAGTTTCGGGCGCAAGCTCATTCAGCTCCACTCGCATGTTCTTCTGCCTTGGCTCAAGTCCTGGCCAGCTGCCTGCCTGTTTATCTCCTTGCCTTCCCTGGTGGAGTGATCGTCCTCTGCTCCCCACTCAGTAGTACCTGGGGCCCGGAGAGTAAGACTTGACAGGCTGTGAGGCGGGCGGTGGCAGCGGAGATGGGCAAAGAGTCGCCAATTGCTGCCATTACTAGTAAAAAAATAAAAATATGTCCCCGGATTTCATTTTAAAAATCTGGCCACCTTATGTTAGGGTGTCTTGGCTGCCTTAACACAATGAATGACACAACGTGAATTTGTTATTGCACTGCAACAAAAGTGCTAAAGTGTGAGCTGGTTCTTAGGCAAATCAAAAGTTAATTGGCAATCCTGCTGATTCTATTATCACTTTGTAAAATACTGTTTTGTTATCTGCTGTGATATACATTGTGCTGTGGTCTTCTCACAATGTATGCTCTGATCTAAAATCAGAATTCAAACCTTTGGGGCAGATCTGAATATGATCAGCAGCTGAACAATACTATACATCAGGCCTTTAGTGCCCCTAAATATTTTAGTCTGGTCAGTCAGCAATCCAATTCTTTATATATTCTAATCAGTGGCAGCTGGTGTTTGGAAGCTGCCATCTTTGCCTCTGTTTAATCTTCAACTGCCACAGTGCTGCACATGTGATCCGTTATGACACCAGCCATTGGATGGTTTGACTGTTTGGTTGAGAGCACAGCCAATGTGCAGTTAGCATTCACGGCATGCCTTTTTTTTTTTTTTAGACTGTTAAATCGATGGGTTTACTTCCGCTTTAAATACCACCAAAAGAAAGCTCTATTTGTGGGAAAAAAATTATAAAAATTTCATTTGGGTACAGTGTTGTATGACCACGCAGTTGTCATTCAAAGTGCGTCAGCGCTGAAAATTGGTCTGGGCAGGAGGGGGGTTTAAGTGCCCAGTAAGCAAGTGGTTAAAAGCTCCTGAAAAGGTCTTCCAAAGCGCTCAGTGTTTTACTGGCAGTTTAGAAACGCCTCAGTGTGAAAGGGGCCTTAATTGTACAAGCTGAAGTTAGAAGCTGATTGGCTAACCTGCAGAGCTGCACCAGATTTTGCACTTCAGTTTTAGTAAATCAACCCCTGTGTTTGTTTCCGTAAAGTAAAGTGCAAATTTATACATCAGCAGAAAAAAAAACGCACAACATATGATCCAAGGTTTCTATTTTTTTTTTCCAAGAGCATATACAGATTTGAGTATTCTTTTTTTTAATCAAGAAAAGGTTTTTATTTTTCGTTTTGCACAATTTACATGGTAACAATCACATTGTACAGTTATAATTTCAACATAACAGAGACTATGCAGTCTAAAATTAAGCTTTACAAGGCTCCTGAAACTATATAACAAAAACTAAGTCTTGTCTTTATTAAATACTGTGCAAAACTTTCTTCCCATGACCTTGTCATGCTTTAGTGCACTATTGGTATACCTGTGTTACTATGTGTAAGCATTCACAACAACCATCTTGTGGACCCTGTCTCTGTCCGATCTATTAGTATACTCTGTCTTTTTAAGTTAGCCAGCTCCTCCCCTTCTTTATGTTGGATGAAAGGTGTGTGTCTGTCCTCCATTGTTTTCCCCCCTAAAATCATCCTGCTAACAACCTATCCTGAATTAGCTGGTGTGGGGCTAGCCCAGGGGTGTCTAGCCATGGTGACCACATTGCCTGAAACTTTCGTGGAGCATTTCTATGTTGGTAGGTTATTTTTTCCCTGATCAGTAGTTTGTTTACGTTCTCTACCCATTTCTTCCTGGAGGGAATTCTTGGAGTGATCCAGACTTGGGCTATCATTTTTCGTGCTATGTATAAGAGGCGTAGTATTGCCGTATAAGTGGGTGTACCCAGTGTTTCCTCATCTAGCGCCCCTAGTAGGCATATAGTCGGGTTTTGAGGTATTGTTACATTGAAGATTGATGATATCGTATCCGTTATTTCCTTCCAGTACCTGAAAAGCTTCGGGCACCTCCAGAGCATATGGAGAAGATCTCCGTTGTCCCTTTCACATTTTGGACATATGGGCGAGTCCCTGAGGCCCCACTTGTGCAGTTGTACCGGTGTTCTGTATGCTCTATGTAGTAAATACAAATGCGATAGTTTCTGTGAGGCTGAGACTGACACAAGTGGTGCAGCAGAAAGGCACATATTCCACATTTCCCCATCTATAAGTCCTATATCATCCTCCCAGCCTTTCCTGCATGGTAGGTTGGAAGAGTCTTGGATTTTACCCACGAGGATGCCATAGCATCTGGATATCCTACCCTTTTTTTTCCCCCTCCATAAGGATATTTTGAATGATTGTGTGGTCTGTTTTTCGTAGTGTATTTGTTCTAGCTTGGGTTTGTATTGCATGCCTCAACTGCAGGTATTTATAAAAGTTGGTGCGTGGGATTTGAAATTCCTCCTGAAGTTCCATAAAGGATTTGAAAGTAGGGCCATTGAAAAGTTGAGCCATATAGATTATGCCTGCCTCCTCCCATTTCCTGAATCCTTTCAATTTCTGGATTTCTCTATACTGTCTATTCTGCCATATGGGCGTATGTGTCAGAAATCCCTGTATTCCTAGCAATCTCTTAATATATGCCCATAATGTATTTAAAAGTTTCACCGTCGGTGCTTTGGGATTCAGATGACAGTATCCCGCCTCTAGCCTGGTAAGCGCTGGTGCAATTTCGCCTGGCACACTGAGTAGCTTGCGGATAGGGTCTTCGGTGTCTGGTATTCCCCAGCCTCCCAGCTGTTGCAGCTGTGACGCAAGGTAATACGTTCTGGGGTGTGGGACTGCCAGCCCCCCTTCTTCCTTACTATACTGTAACGTGGATAATTTTATTCTGGCATTCTTTTTCCGCCATATAAGCTCCCGGAATTGAGTCTCTATTTTATCGAACCATTTCCTGTGTATCCATATTGGGGAGTTGTTAAATACATAGAGCAGCTGTGGTGCCCAAACGATTTTTATCAGATTTACCCTCCCCACCACCGATAGAGGAAGTTTGCACCAAGCTGTGCACTTTTCCCGGAATTTGTTCAGTAAGGGGACAAGGTTTTGTTCTATGTATTCCGAGGTGTCTGATGTCACCTGGATTCCCAGATATCGAAATGACTGGACTATCTGGACCATCTCTGCCTCTGCTCGGAGTGGTGTCTTTATCGGGTCTATGGGTAGGAGCACCGATTTGCTCCAGTTAATGGAGAAGCCGGATAGTTGTCCGAATTCTTTAATAAGTGACATGGCCGTCTGTAGTGTGCCCTGTGTGTCCCCTAGATACAGGAGAGTGTCATCGGCGTACATGGACACTTTGTCTGTCCCGGTCCGCCTTTGAAAACCCTCTAAGTTATCGTCTGCTCGGATCCTCGCTGCCAGCGGTTCCAGGGCCAAAGCGAACAGCAGGGGCGACAGGGGGCACCCCTGCCTAGTACCACGAAACAACTGAAATGAGTCTGACAGCTCCCCATTAACTCTAATTTTGGCCGATGGTTCAGCATAGAGGAGTTTTACCCAATTAATAAAATTATTCCCCAGGCCCATATTTTCCAGCACAGCCCACAGATAAGGCCACTCGACGCTGTCGAAGGCCTTAGCTGCGTCCAGCGAGAAAATTGCCCTATTGCCGGGGTTGTCAACCGGGAGTTGGAGGTTCAGAAAAAGTCTCCTAATGTTTTGGGCTGTTGATCTCGTGGGTATGAACCCTGACTGGTCCCTATGTACTATCTTGTGGATCACTGTTGCTAATCTATTCGCCAATATCCTTGCTAGTAGTTTAATATCCGCCGTTAGCAGCGATATTGGTCTATAAGAGTCAGGTGAGTTAGCGTCTTTACCCGGCTTCAGCAGAACAACAATAATCGCCTCGTTCATGGAATCCGGCAAAGACCCCTTCTCATAGGCATCATTATAGACCTTTAATAGTAAAGGTGTTAGCGTGTCTGCATATCTCTTGTATACTTCGGAGGGGAGACCGTCTAACCCAGGTGACTTGTTGTTTTTTGATTGCGCAAGAGCTAAAGATATCTCCTCCTCCGTCAGGGGGGCATTGAGCATATCTGTATCTCCGTTAGACAGTTTGGGTAGAGCGCATACCTCTAAAAAGTCTGTTATTTCCTGGGTAGTGGGGTGTACCTTAGAAGCATACAAGTTTTCGTAAAAGTTCCTAAAAACCTGCACTATGTCTGCCGTTTGTGTTTGTACTTTGCCTTGTGTGTCTTTAATGGTGGAGATAAGGGAGGAGGACCTCTGCGCACGCGCCATTACTGCTAGCATGTGCCCAGTTGCCTCACCCTCCTCAAAGTGCGACTGCTGTAAGAAAAAACGTTTGTTTTCAGCTAATTGCAATGCCAGTTGATTGGACATAGTCTGCGCGCTTAGCCAAGCTCGCTTCGTATCTTCCGTGGGGTCAGCAATGTATCTGTCCTCTGTCGCCGTGACTACCCCCCGTACCGTGCATTCCCATGCCTTTGTATCAGTTTTAATACGTGTAATAGATCTAATAAATTGCCCCCTTAGGTAGGCTTTGGTCGCATCCCATACTACTCCCATTCTAGCTGAATTAAGGTTCTCCTGAATAAACGCATTTAAATCATTGCGGATTGGGTCTGGGTCTGGGAATAATGAGAGCCAAAATGGGTTCAGCCTCCAAACTGGTCTTATGCTGTTTATTGGTAGCGAGATGGATATCCAGTAAGAGGAGTGATCCGACACCAGTCTGACTGCATAACCCGCATCCTGGGCCTTAAGCAACATCGCCTCGTTCCCTAGGCCCAAATCTATTCTAGAGAGACCCCCGTGTGAGGCCGAATGGCATGAATATTTCTTTTTTGTTGGGTTTTTTTCCCGCCATATGTCAGTCGGTCCCATTTCTCTTAGTACCCTGGCAAAGGGTGTGTGTCCCTCTGCGCCTGGCTTAACAGTGGTGGGGATAGGAAGTTTATCTAGCAAATGGTTCAGGTAGTTATTATAGTCCCCCTACAGCCAAAAGTGGAACATCCGGGTACAGTGCCATAAATCCCGCCAAACATTTCAAAACTTCTGATGAGTACGGGGGGGGGGTATATATATGTCCGCCAGTATGCAGGTCATACCGTGAATCTTGCAGAGCAGGAATATATATCTCCCTCCTGTGTCTGTCATCTCTAATACATTTAAATTGTACATTTTTCTTTACTAGGATGCTTACTCCCCTAGAGTATGTGGAATAAGTGGAGTGAAATTGTGTCTCATACATTCGGGGACTCAGACTGGGGGGTGGGTCCGAGGAGAAATGTGTCTCTTGCAGACATACAATATCTGCTCCCATAGATTTAAGATGTCTAAGAACTGCCATTCGTTTTATCGGGGCCCCTAATCCTCTGACATTCCATGACACTATTTTTACACTAGCCGCCATAAGTGCGATTTACTGTCATGGACCCCTGCAGATATTTCAAATGCCATATCACGGTTAATCGTACCACCTTTTTACACATGCTGATAAAATTATGCAGACATCTATTAACCATAATGTGTGTGAGCATCCCCTGGGGAAGCATTATCATGACCATAGCTTGGCTATGTGCTGTTAACTTAAACCAATAGACAAGGGTTATACCATAGTGACATATTTCCTGAGAAAAAAAACTGGTTGTTGTGGTGCAACGTGGAACTTTGCGAGCCAACTGGGCTCTTGGCCAAATAGGCCGAAAAAGAAATAGTTCCCATGCCTCCGCAATGGGGGGGGAAGGCTGTGGAAACACCCAGCAAACCCTAGGGTTAAGTGGAACAGGGGTTTCACGCCTGCAGCGTGTGTGGAACTCCACACCATTCAAAAACTTCTTTTTTTAAAGGAGAAAAAAAAAAGTGTTCCTCTTCATCCGCCTGGAAAATGGGTGGTGGTGCACCTTCTTAGAATGTTCTCCTCCCTTTGTAGTCGATGGCTACTGCTCAGCGGTTCAATAACTGTATAATTTTGGCTGTGAACATGCAGTTTAGTTAGGGAGCGTGTCAGCTGATAACGGATGCTGCTGGATGTCAGGCCTTGCATAGTTCCCGGTTAGTCCTGTGCGTTGTTTCTTGCTGCTTTGAGGGCTCTGTCCTCCCGGTCCAGCCACTGTGCGCCCATGGCAGGGCGATCAAAAAAGTGGACTTCTCCTAGTGCGACAACCCTCAGCCGGGCTGGGTACATCATGGCATATTTCAAATTCAAGTCTCTGATTCTTTTCTTCACATCTAGAAATTTTGCTCTCTGCTTCTGTAGCTCGGCCAAGAAGTCTGGGTACAGAGAGACCTTAGAGTTCTCTATTTTAATTTCCCCTCCTTAGGTTCTGGCCTTATGCAGGATAGCGTCTCTGTCCTTGTAATTTAATAGTTTGAAAAGGAAGGCTCGTGGGTGATTGCCAGGTGGGAGCGGGCGGGATGGTACCCTGTGCGCCCTTTCCACTGCAAACAATGGGGAGAAAGTGTCCTTTCCAAAAGTATCGATCAACCATTTTTCAATGAATTCGACAGGGTTCTTACCCTCAGCCCTCTCTGGTATTCCCAGTGCCCGCACATTGTTTCGTCTCATGCGATTTTCGAGGTCATCTAATCGGGCCGCATGCTGATCGACTAAATGACAGTTGTATTGTACATCTCTCTGCATGGGTTCTATGTCATCCTCCATTGCACTGATCCTTCCCTCAATGGCTGCAGTTCTTTCACGCAGCTTCTGCATGTCCTGTCTCACATAAGAGATTTCTGCCTTCACTCCTTTAACCTCATTAGTTAGTGTGGAAACAGACATATTGCAGGCTGTAATTGCAGAGAATATGTCCCTCAATGTGGGTTCTGTGCTATCTGATGTGGGGGATACAGAGGGAGGCCCTGTAAACAAGTCTCTTGGGGTACTCACTGTGTGCCAGTCTGGGTTCAATCCATCGGAATCCTCCAGTGGGACCGTGTCATCTGCCTCAGATTGTCCCCCTTTAGCTTCCTCTGAGATGTGGGGAGCTGATCGGTGGTCTTTGGGGGGTTTATTGCCATATAGCAGCTTCTGGGCAGCTTCTTTGTACTGGTCCCTTTGGGAGCGCTGTGACCCGGCGCCATCTTGGCTGGATTCCTCCTGTGCGGCTTTATGTCTCCTGGACATCGTTCCGGTCCGTTTGGGTGCCACTGAGCTGATCCGGAATGGTCCTGGGATCGTGGTGGGTAAGTGGGTATCTTTCCCTGTAAAGGATGGGGTGCCTGCAGGATAATATCCAGGATTTTCGGCGGAGAGAAGAGACGGTGTGACCGTCTACATGTGCTGCTAAGCCACGCCCCCGAGCCTGTTTCCAGATTTCAGTATTCTCTAGATACATATTATTCTGAGGTTGGACAAAGACAGAGTTCAGCTCTTGAATAACATTTCTAGATGCTGCTGGTCGTAACGACCCATTTGATGGTGGGAGGGTCAGATGTTCTGCTGGAAATGAAAGGTTAACCATAAAACACAATGTATGAGAAGGGATCAGATATTTAAAGTTTAATGTAAATGTCAACACTAACTAGAAGACAGTTTTTTTTTTTTTTTTTTTTAAGCATTGTGTGTAATAGAGTTGCCATATTTTTTAATAATACCATTTCACCTGTTTTCATTCTTTGTTACATCTCAGTGCTGCTGATCTCCTGCAACCTTTTAAAACGACTTCATGTTTACTCCATGATGGCTACGTAGTATTTTTAAGGTCTGCTTTCCTGATGGTGACAACGGTGCACATTGCCTGTTAAATGTGTATTTAAAGTGGAGTTCCACCCCCAAAAAAAATTATTAATGTGCTTAAAAATTTGTAGCATTTATTCCCCTCTAAATGCCTGTTGCTAGGGGGTCCCTCGTTTTCTGCCTCCTTCGGCGCCTGGGCTCCTGAAGTCACTTCCCTCGGCGCAGGAAGGGAGATTGCCTCTCCCCCCCTCTCTTGTCAATCGTCTGGGACACCTGACCGGTCCCAGATGATTGCGTTGCCAGTGACGGCTGGTGCATGTGCAGTGGGTGCCCGGGCGCCAACAGTTAAAATGCCTGCGCCGCGGAGGGGGGGCGAGTGGGACTTCGATCCCTCGCATCGCTGGACCCTGGGCCAGGTAAGTGTCCGCTTATTAAAAGTCAGCAGCTGCAGTATTTGTAGCTGCTGACTTTTTTATTTATTTTTATTTTTTTTACGTGGGAAGCTCGCTTTAAAAAGGTTATTTGTATTCTCCATCAGAAGCTCATGTCATGTGACAGGGTGACCATGCAGAAGTAAAACAGCGAATGGAGACAGAGCATTGTCACCCTATAACAGGAAATTACTGTTTGTATTGTATTTTTTTGGTTTTGCCTATAATTCAGTGTTAAAGCTTTGACTTGGTTTTGCTTTGCGCTTTCAGATGAAGAGGAAGCCACGCAGGCATACATCCTGAGTTCCACATGGGCCGAGCCACATACATTTAAACGTAAGCCTCTTTTTTTATTGATAATCAGCCACCTAAATCTTGCAGCCAAAGGAGAGTCGCACACCGCTGATATCATCCACAAGAAACTTTATTGGAGACTGCTGAGACAGAACATGGTTCTGACATGGTGTTCTGTCTGAGCAGTCTCCAAGTTTCTTGTGGCTGGTACCACCAGTGTACGACCCTCCATTTTAACTGGCATAGAATTGTATTCTTCTCATGATAATTATTATAAGTAGATGTACAGAGCACCCTGCTCCCCCACCATTAGAAGTCAAGAGACTCTCTCCCTTACATCACAGTGCACCCCCCTTACCTTATGCTGAGGGTGGGGCTGGGAAGAAGAGAGTGCAGGGTTTGGAGGAGGACCAGACTCCAGTTGCTGGCATCTGCTTAATCCTGAGACTAGGGGAGGCAGAGAAGAGAGGATGGTGCAGCTGAACAGGGAGGAGCAGGATCTGTAGAAATTATGTCAACTGCTGAGACAAACGGTGGGAGGCAGAGAAGAGCCTCTCTGTGCCCATGCAGAAAAGCGCAGGAGCTGGCGGAGGAGTTCTGTCCTCCTCTTTGCTGCCGACTGCTCTGAGACAAGGTGGGGGCGAAGATAAGGGGGGTGCCGAAACTGCACAAGAGGTGCTAGAGTCACATGAAATGGCCGGGCCGGCTGGATTCGGCCCGCAAGCCTTGTGTTTGGCATATTTGTTGTAGGTGGTTGAATGATATCAACTCCAAATGTGGTTTGAATCTTTGTGGTATTTTTGTAAAAGTTATTCTCGCATGTTAAAATATTTTAACTCCCCTCTGTCAACATTGTTCTGTCCATGTGATCAGCCATACTACTCTCTTATATGGAAGACTATTTATGTCCTAAATAATCCTTCTTTGCACTGCTGTCCTGTAAACCTTCTTCTTGTTGTTATGCAGGTCCTTCAGATCCTGTAGGAGCTCTGCAGATCTCTGCTGTAATGTGTAAGTACCTCTACGATACATTGCCTTTTATTTCTCACAAAATTTTTTAGGGAACATTGTATTTCTTTTTTTTTTTATTGAGAATTTCAAATGCAGAAATCATAACTGTATTAGGCCCATGCAGGGGCAATGACATTTATTGACATCTAGTCATAATGGAAGAAATCAAAAAAATGACTCAGTGGAAGCAGTCAAGAGGCAAGCATTGCTAATCTATACCAAAGATTATGGACAGAGGGTATAATGGGTTGCCTCAGGAAGGTGAAGTAGTCAAAATCCGTTAGGAGGGGTGGGAAGCAAGAGAAGGGGTAAAGGGATAGGGGCGGAGGGAAAGTCAGGGAGGAGGTCCCCATGATCTAGGGTCCCAATAAAAGTAGGAGGCTTAGAAGTAAGATAGGCTTGTTGCGTTTAATGGATAAGTTCACCTTTGTAAAAAAAAAATGAAAAAACATAAATGCACATCTTTTTGCAGGTAAAAGTGCATATTTTTTTATTTTATTTTTTTAACTAGGAGCCTGAAAATTAGATTGCGGGTGCAATGCAGAACTCCTGCAGACTGTACAAGTTGTCTGCCCATACCTCGTACAATCTGGCAGTTACACACTGACAGGAAGAAACAACTACTTAAAGCGCTCAACATGCTACGAAAAGTCAACTTATCCTTTAAAGAGGACAGGGCATAACTAAGCCACAGTTCTGAAGTCCCTACAAACTTAGGTTGTGAATTAATAATTCTGGAAAAGTTTTTCATTAATTGGCATTTGAGTCATTCAGCTGTTCACTAATCATCTGGCCCTCACCCAAAACACTTTCTGCTATGTCTCCTGAGTATGGGGAAACCACATGTGTGAGATTTTCACAGCCTATATAGCATAGAAGGGACCAAAAATCCAAGGAGCACCTTTGAGCTTTCAAGGACATAAATTGCGCATCCATTTTCCTGACCACCTATTACATTTTTAGTGTGATGGTGATGATCACTGTTTAACCACTTGCGACCGGCGTACGACGATATACGTCGGCAGAATGGCACGTACAGGCAGGAGGGCGTATATATAAGTCCCTCCTTTAGCCTGTCTGTGCCATCGGGAGCGCGCCGGGAGCGGCGCGCTCCCGCGCCGGTCGGGACCCCCATGAGTCCGATCGCGGTCCCCGCGGACTCGATCGCCGCGGGGATCCCCGCGATCGTCTCACGGGAAGGCTGAACGGGGAGATGCCGAGATAAACAGCATCTCCCCGTTCTGCCTAGCAACTAGTGACGCCGATCTCTGCTCCCTGTGATTGGAGCAGAGATCAGCATTCACTAGCTGACAGCCACGCCCCCCCCACAGTAAGAAACACACCCCTAGGCATACTTAACCCTTACACTGCCCCCTTGTGGTTAACCCCTTCACTGCCAGTGTCATTTATACAGAAATCAATGCATTTAAATAGCATTAATTGCTGTAAAAATGACAATGGTCCCAAAAATGTGTCAAAAATGTCTGATGTGTCCGCCATAATGTCGCAGTCACAAAAAAAAATCGCAGATCTCCGCCATTACTAATAAAAAAAAAAAACAAATTATTAATAAAAATGCTATAAAACTATCCCCTATCTTGTAAACGCTATAACTTCTGCGCAAACCGATCAATAATCGCTTATTGCGATTTTTTTTTTTTTTTACCAAAAATATGTAGAAGAATACGTATCGGCCTAAACTGAGGAAAAAAAATGTTTTTTTATATATTTTTTGGGGATATTTCTTATAGCAAAAAGTAAAAAATAATGCATTTTTTTCAAAATTGTCACTCTATTTTTGTTTATAGCGCAAAAAAATAAAAACCCATGGGGCGATCAAATACCACCAAAAGAAAGCTCTATTTGTGGGAAAAAAAGGACGTCAATTTTGTTTGGGAGCCACGTCGCACGACCGCGCAATTGTCAGTTAAAACGACGCAGTACCGAATCGCAAAAAGGGGCCTGGTCCTTTGGTTGCAAATTGGTCCGAAAGTGGTTAAGCAATCATTTCTATCTGTTTGGCATCCATTCATGATGCCATTGTTTACAATTGTTATTTCTGTGATTGGCCACAGGTAACACATGGTCCAGGACCACTGTGATTAGCCCTTTACCATGTGATCACTTTGACCCATCACAGAGATCACAGTAGTAAGCAGGGGTGTCATGAATGATAGCCATTGTTTGCCTATTTTTTTTTGTGATCGCTGTGATTGATCACAGCGATCAAATGCTACCAGGGTCAATCACAGCTGAGTACACTATTCTTACAAATTTGAGTCGCCCACTGCCAGAAGGGCAAGTATTAAAGTAGTCTTAAACCCTAAATGTAATATATTGCAGCTTACCAATCATTAGATTTGATGGCTGTATTAGTTTTCTTTATTAGGCTCCCCCCCTCTGTTTTCCCCCAGTGATCTGGCCAGTAACAATCCTTCTGTATTCTACAGACACCATTCTGGATGAAGGAGCACAGGGGGCAGAATTGGTCAGCAGCATTGTCAGTCTGGGTGGAGGGCATTATTAGATGTAAATAAACAAATTGAAGCTGGACTCCCCATCTTCTTCTCAGTGCTTCTGGGATGGATCAGAGAAATGCTGGTTGGTTAACGCCATCAGAGCATTGCTTTTGAATCATCTCAAATGCATGGAGAAGAGGGAGAGAAGCAGGAGTTTTAAATCCCTGGACCACTGGACCGACTTCATGGGCACTGACACCTCATCATCCCTGGAGGTATGTACAGTGGGGGTGAGCAGGGGTGTACAGTGTTCACCTTTTTTTTTTTTTTTCTGTAAAGGTGAACTAACACTTTTTAAAGTCCCTCTCCAGGATAAAGTTAACACCCCTTCCACCCCATCTAACTGATTTTGAAGGTTAAGAAAAAAAGAAAAAAACTTTGAAGGGAGCCGCTTTATTTGGGTTCTCTGTTCTGCCCCTTGACTCCAAGAACAGCCTCACCTTTTAACTTGGCTGTGAATTAGTACCAGGATTTGGACTGTTTAGTGGTAAATAACTCAATGAATTGGTGCAGGGTAGAAAAAATTATGATTTGAGCATAAATGAACATACAGAAGGTAGGTTCGGACACAGTCCACTAGACAGTACAATCATGAACTCATGAATCGGCAATAAACAGTGCATATAGGCATTCACTACAATGTGAATAAAAATACTAGAACTAGTCTAGAGTGCACTCTAGGAGAATGTCTAGGATATGGTGCAATGTTCCCTGAGAGGTACCTGTTGGCATAAGCAATAGGTAAAGGTCTCTGTTTAACAGCTGCAAAGGGACATTCTTTAGTCCTAACTTTTCAGCTGGCTAGCGTTGGGGCCCAGTTGTACCATTGGTGCGCAAGAGGATAGTCCAGTCAAAACTACAGGCTGCAATAAGGCTACTAGATGGCTTAATGGTCAGTTCCTAAAGGGCACAGTCTTTCTAGCAGCAGAAAGTAAATCCCTGCAGCAGCAGCTCATCAGTTCCAACAATATTGCAGCTTGCCATTCAGTCACACACCGCATTTAGTCCACTGTCTGCTCTGTACCCAGGTGACTGACTGTCTGCACACCTGGACGTAGCAGTCCTGATCCTGCTCAGGTCGCCGTTATGCATGCAGCATTCTGGACAGCGATGTGCACTCTCAGAGCTCCCTTGTGGCAAGAGGTGTCCTCTACAGCCTGAGAAAATGCTGATTTATCTTACGTTCACTGACTGACACAGCTCCTTTACTTTAGACCATTGGGTTGTTACGCCACCTTCAGGAGAGGACTAGGCAGAACATGTTGACATGTACAAAAAAACAAAACTTTCTAGTTCTGCCCAAGGGGCAGTCCTTTCAGTAACAACCCCCCCAGCCTGCATCCTGCAGCCTCAGTTTTCTTATGCCTAGTGAAGGAGAAGGACCTAGGAACCCTGCGGGCCCATCGGTCCGTGGATTTTTTTTCTGCAGAAGTTTGCTTTTTGCGCAAGATTAAAATCCTGGGATCTGCTATCAACAGCCGGCTGGGTGACAGGCTGGATACCCTTATCCTTGTAGTCTCCCCAGCCTGACCAGCGAGCGTGTGCAGACCAGAGCTCCGCGCTGAGTCGGCCACGACATGCCCCTCAGGCTCCGGGGTGGCCGGTGAGCGCAATACTCCGGGGCACACATATGACCGGCCTACTGATGTCTGCATCAGTGTGCCGGGCCAACAGCCACCCCGTACTGATTGGAGAGTGGGTCTGTGATGGATGTCCCCAGCTCGTCCGGAATGGTAAGTACAGCTCTCCCTGCCTCGGTGGGGCTGAGCAGCTGGGCATTCCCTGGGAGGTCGATTCGGGGGTCCCTCTCCTCCCTCTCTTCTCTCCCTGTCCCCATCCCCCGTGGGGGATGCTGCATGGGCTGCTGAGTGGTGTGTGTGCGCCACATAGACAGGGGCCCCCTGGGGGGGGAGGCTCTCACCTTGGGTGTGGGGCTGCACTGGGTGGCTGTGCCCTGGGTGGCTGTTGTCTCTCCCCTGGGTGTCTGGGGGTTTAATATGCTGATCGCTGTAGCGCTGTCTGACGCCATTTCCTCTGCCTTTTTTCACTGTCTCTTTCTGCATACAGTTGTTTGACGGCCATTTTTGGTGTGACCAGGGAGAAGCATGGTCAGGGAACGTTTTCCTGTAGTTCAGTGGCCATTTTCCCTGTGATTATGTCCTTTTATATTGGAAGCTCGGCGGCCATTTTTTTTTAGCCTAGCACGTATTTTATGCCCAGCACTAATCCCTGAGGCTCAGAACAGCGCGGTTTCCTCTCAGACACCTGGGAGCTGACACAGGCACACCTAGCTGGACAGGGCAGAACTCGGTCAGGGTGGTCCTGCGGTGGGGAATCCTCAGCCTGCAGCAGTTAGAAGGGGGGGACCATTCACTGTCCTAAGTCCCCAACAGGGGGCAGACAGGGTGGGTCAGCATGGCTTCAGAAACTGGTTTATTCCCCCGAAATCCAGGCAATTGCAACTGGTTCGCCTGCAGATAGTGCAGTGCCTCTGGACACTTTGTCGGCGGTCCCTAACTCATTCGTTGCCAAGATGGAGGCGGCGCGTGGGCGCAAAGGTGGTTAAAAAGCGGACTTTTTGCACTGCGAATTGGGGGAACAGGCTTCTCCTGTCTGCGTGGACCTAGCAGACCAGTTAGTGCAAGGCCTTAAGTACGTTTGTGACGAGGCCCTGGATACCCTCCCTCTGTTATCCATGGCTTCTGTGTCAGCAGTGGTGCTGAGGCGCCTGATTTGGCTAAAACGCTGGTCTGCGGACCATTCATCTAAAAAAGCCCTGACAGATCTACCCTTCCTTGGCAAACGGCTCTTTGGAGCCTCGTTGGATGACATCATTAAGAAGGCCACCGGTGGGAAGAGTACCTTACTCCCACAGGCCAGGAAGGCTAAGGAGCCACGCCGTAGGCAAGGGCCCTCATTTTCCGCTCAAACAGCTTTTTCGTCCCTCCGGGGCTTCGGCTAAATGTCCCCAGCCCAACAGGACGACCTCTGAAGGACAAAAGCGTCCTTGGAACCGCAAGCCTGCAAGCAAAAGGGCTACCGCATGAAGGTTTGCCCCTGTCCGTCTCACGGGTGGGGGGTCGCCTTTGGGTGTTTGCAGCCCAGTGGACCTCTCTGCTGTCCGACCAATGGGTCTGCAAACTGATTTCCTCTGGCTACAAGATTTCCTCTTCTTCTTCCTCTTGGCCACCAAACAGATTCTTCCCCTCCAGCATTCCTGTACTCC
This sequence comes from Lithobates sylvaticus, assembly GCA_028564925.1. Classification (NCBI taxonomy): domain Eukaryota; kingdom Metazoa; phylum Chordata; class Amphibia; order Anura; family Ranidae; genus Lithobates; species Lithobates sylvaticus. The sequence continues at coordinate 186,833,518 of CM053033.1, read as the reverse complement.
CGGCTCGCCGGGAGGCCCTCATGGGGGTGGTAAGGGACCCGCTGAGTCACTGGGTGATGGTACCTGTTCCGGAGCCAGAATAATTCCAGGGGTTCTACTCCGATCTGTTTGTAGTTCCCAAAAAGGAAGGGGTACGTCCAATCTTGTCAATAAAAGCCCTCAATTGCTTCGTGAAAGTACAGAGGTTCAGAATGGAATCAGTTCGCTCAGTAGTCGCACTCCATCAAGGGGACTTCCTGGCGTCCTTGGACATCCAGGATGCGTACTTGCTAGGGGTGCAACGGATCAAAAAAACTCACGGATCGGATGGATCCTCGGATCAGAGTCACGGATCGGATCATTTTTCGGATCAGCAAATAATAATTGAATTTGCAAAAACCTGTGAAAATTCCGCCACCATATAGTTCCCACTAATATCCACGTCATCTCCCCCACTGTAATATCCACGTCATCTCCCCCACTGTAATATCCACGTCATCTCCCCCACTGTAATATTGGCAGGGTATCGCAGAGTATTGGCAGGGTATCGCAGAGTATTGGCAGGGTATCGGCTGGGTAATGCAGAGTATATGCTGGGTAATGCAGAGTTTGTTTACAAGTGATCGCTCCGTCATTTGACAGAGCGATCACATTGTAAACAGTGGCCGGGTGTACCAAGATGGCCGCCGCTCCGGAGCTAGGCCGAAGCCGCAGCCTTTCCTAAGGCTGCCGGGTGTACCAAGATGGCCGCCGCCGCTCCGGAGCTAGGCCGAAGCCGCGGCCTTTCCTAGGGCCGAGGCCGCGGATCGCGGGGTGTGCCGATCCGAACGGGGTGACCCGTTCGGATCACGGATCGGCGACGATCCGTTGCACCCCTAGTACTTGCACATACCCATATGCCTTTGGCATCAGAAGTTTCTGCGATTTTGCAGTTGGGGACGCCCACTACCAGTTTGTGGCTCTCCCCTTTGGCTTGGCATTAGCCCCCCCGAGTCTTTACCAAAGTATTGGCTCCAGTTCTGGCGTTGCTGCGACAACGCGGGGTCGCGATCATAGGCTACCTAGACGATCTCCTCCTGAGAGCATCTTCCGCCTCAGAATTAAAGGAGGATATGGCGATCACCATGCAGACCCTGCAGGATTGTGGGTGGCTGTTGAACCTCAAAAAGTCGGTGCTCATACCGACTCAGCGTTTGGAGTACCTAGGCTTACTGCTGGACTTCATGGAAGTGAGGGTGTTTCTCCCTCCAGACAAGCTACAGACTCTGAGCCGTGGTAAAACCGGTTGATGAACTGCAGGTGGTCGCCGATACGCTTCTGCATGCGAGTCCTGGGGCTCATGGTGGCCTCCTTCGAGGCAGTGCCGTATGCCCGGTTTCACACCAAAGTCTTGCAGAAGGAGATCTTGACGAAATGGGCCAAATCTCCATTATCCCTGGATCGGCAGATTAATGTGAGTCAGTCAGGGACTCCCTGCTCTGGTGGCTGAGATCCCCGGCACTTCGGTTCGGGATGTCGTTCCTACCTCTACATTTGACAGTGATCACCACAGATGCCAGCCTGACCGGCTGGTGTAGAATACAGGGAGTACAGTCATCCCGGGGCCTCTGGTCGGAGGAGGAATCCAAGTTGCCGATCAATGTGCTCGAGCTACGAGCGATCAGGCTATGCCTCTCCACATGGTCAATGAGACTTCGAGGGCGCCCGATCAGGATCCAGTCAGACAACGCCACGGTAGTGGCGTATGTCAATCATCAAGTAGGAACAAGAAGCTCGGCTGCTGCACGGGAGGTCGCTCACATCCTTCAGTGGGCAGAGCGACATGTACCGGCCCTATCGGCCATTTACATCTCGGGAGTGGAGAACTGGCAGGCGGAGTACCTAAGTTGCCAGATGCTGGACCAGGAGAATGGGCGCTGCATCCGGAGGTCTTCAGGCTACTGTGCCTGTGATGGGGCACACCAGACGTGGATCTCCTGGCTTCCCGTCTCAAACGGAAGGTGCCGAGGTTCGTGTCCAGGACAAGAGATCCTTCGGCAGACGCATCAGACGCGCTGGTGGCTCCGTGGGGTCAGTACCAACTTATCTATGCCTTTCCTCCGCTCAAGCTACTACCACGTCTGCCCCGCAGAGTGGAGGCCAAGGGGATTCCAGTAATTTCTGATTGCCCCAGATTGGCCTCAGCGTCCCTGGTACGCAGACCTAGTGCGCCTGGTGGCGGACACCCCCTGGTGACTGGCGTTACGAGAGGACCTTCCGTCTCAAGGTCCGATTCTCCATCCTGCTTTACCATCGCTGGTTTTAACGGCATAGCTGTTGAGAGCCAGGTGCTAAGGAACCGTGGCCTATCGGACTCAGTGATTTCAACTATGTTGAGAGCATGGAAATCTTCTCGGAAGATATATCATCGTACCTGGAAGGCCTACATCTGTGTGAGGAGAAAGGATGGCGTCAGTGCTCCTATTCCATGTCTAGGATCCTGCTGTTTGTGCAGCAAGGAGTAGACCAGAAATTGGCCTTAAGCACCATTTAAAGGACAAATATCAGCCTTGGCTATCCTTCTTCTTTTTTTATTTTTTATTTTTTTCAGCGACCCCTGGCATCTCACTCTCCTAGTGAGCACCTTTTGTTCAGGGGGTTCGGCATGTAGTTCCTCCGGTGCGTCCACCGTGGGATCTGAACCTGGTGTTATTGGTGCTTCAAAAACCGCCGTTTGAGAATATCAGAGGGGTTCCCTTGTTGACTCTTTCCCAGAAAGTGGTCTTTCTAGTGGCCATTACATTGGCCAGGAGGGTTTTGGAACTGGCGGCCTTGTCTTGCAAGTAGCCTTGTCTGGTTATCCATAAGGATAAGGTGGTGTTGCGTCCGCAACCTTCTTTTCTGCCGAAGGTGGTTTCGGCGTTCCACATCAATGAAGACATTGTATTACCATCTTTGTGCCCTAAACCGACACATCCTAAGGAGGTGGCCCTCCGTTCCCTGGACGTGGTCCGAGCTTAGGGGAATATTAGTCTGCCACGGCAGACTCTGTTTGTTTCGGGTAGCTGGTCCGAAAAAAGGCATGGCGGTCTCGTCGGCCACCATTTCCAGGTGGATCAGACAGATTGTGGTTCAGGTCTACGCCTTGAAGGGGCAGGTGCCCCCCTTTCCGGTCACGGCCCATTCCACCAGGGCAATTGGAACCTCTTGGGCCTTCCGACATCAAGCGTTTGTCGCTCAAGTGTGTAAAGCGGCAACTTGGTCGTCTGTTCACACCTTTACAAAATTCTACAAGGTAGATGTCAGTGCATCGACTGATGCCTGTTTTGGCCGCAAAGTTTTGCAGGCGGCTGTGTAATTTGCAATTGCACTTAATTTTTTACATTTTTTTTGACAGGAAACCGTTACATTTTTAAGTAAATGCACTGTTGCATTGTTACCGCAAGTTCTGATGCGGTTAGATAAGGTGGTGACTCCCCTGTTAGGGAGCACTTCTGTTTTTGTGGGTGAAGTTTTTATGCTGTTTCCCACCCCTCGTTTTGACACTGCTTGGGGACGTCCCGATGGTCTAAAGTAAAGGAGCTGTGTCAGTCAGTGACCGTAAGAGAAAATAGGATTTTTGTACTCACCGTAATATCCTTTTCTCTGTAGTTCACTGACTGACACAGCACCCTCCCCTCCTATTTTGTACGTTATACTGCTTGTTGACATACTGAGGCTGCAGGATGCAGGCTGGGGGGTTATTACTGAAGGGACCACCCCTTGGGTGGAACTAGAAAGTTTTTTGTTTTTTTTTATACATGTCAACATGTTCTGCCTAGTCCTCTCCTTAAGGTGGCGTAACAACCCGATGGTCTAAAGTAAAGGAGCTGTGTCAGTCAGTGAACTACAGAGAAAATGATTTTACGGTGAGTACAAAAATCCTATTTCCCCCCCCCCCCTCCTGGCAATATCCCTCTGGGAAATGCAGGTCAAAAGTTCTTGATTACAGTAGAGTCTCGTCTGGACTACAGTTCCTACAGTGCAGTGCTGCTTGATATTAAACTCTTCCTGCTCAACAGCTCCCTCCTTTTGCTGATACAGCGTGTAAAATAATTATTGAACACGTTATCATTTTTCTAGGTAAATATATTTCTAAATGTGCTATTGACATTACATTTTCCTCATGTCGGTAACAACTCATGCATACAAAGAAACCAAAACAAATAAGTTAAAAAATTAAGTTGTGTAATAAAATGGAATGAGGGAACACGCTAACTGAAATGTATTTAATACTTCGTAAAAAAAATCCTTTTGAAACCAACTGAGCCTTTCCTTGGCTTTGTGTTTGGGATCATTGTATAGCTGAAATGTCCAGCTTCGTTTCTTCATCATCATCATCATCATCATCATCATCAACATCCTGGTAAACGGCGTAAGATTTTTATCAAGAATGTCTTGATACATTTTTCCATTCATTCTTCCCTCAAAGATATGAAGTTTGCCAGTACCGTATGCTGAAAAACAGCCCCGCACCATGATGTTCCTACCTTCAAACTTCACTGTTGATATGGGGGTGTTTTTGGGGTGATGTGCAGTGCCATTTTACCTCCAAACATGGCGTGTATTATGGTATCCAAAGAGTTCCATTTTGGTCTCCTCTGACCAGACTATATTCTCCCAGTATTTCACAGGCTTGTCTAAATGTTGTGCAGCAAACTTTAAAGGAGCTTCAACATGCTTTTTCTTCAGCAATGGAGTCTTGCATGGTGAGCGTCCATACAGGCCATGGCAGTTGAGTGCATTTCTTATTGTTTTCTTTGAAACAACAATTGTACCTGCTAATTCCAGGTCTTTCTGAAGCTCTCCACAAGTGGCCCTTGGCTCTTGGACAACTCTTCTGATAATTCTTTTTCACTCCTCTGGCAGAAATATTGCGAGGAGCACCTGGTCGTGGTCAGTTTATGGTGAAATAATGTTCTTTCCACTTCCGGATTATTGCCCCAACAGTGCTCACTGGAACATTCAGAAGTTTAGAAATCCTTCTGTAACCAATGCCATCAGTATGTTTTGCAACAATAAGGTTTGCGAAGGTCTTGAGAGAGCTCTTTGCTTTTACCCATCATGAGATGTTTCTTGTGTGACACCTTGGTAATGAGGCACCTTTTTTTTAGGCCATCAGATGAGACTGAACCGGCTGATATTAATTTGCACTGACAAGGAGCAGGATTGCTTTATAATTACTGATAGATTTCAACTGATGTCTTCTTTCCATGCCTTTTTGCACCTCCCTGTGTCATTCCATTTTATTACATATAGCTTAATTTCTGAACTTATTTGTTTTGGTTTCTATGTATGGATTGCATGGGTTGTTACCGACATGGTGAACATTTTATGCCAATAGCACCTTAGAAATACTGTATTTATCGGCGTATAACACGCACCTTTCCCCCCTTGAAATCGGGGGAAAGTCGTGGGTGCATGTTATACGCCGATCCCCCCCCAAAAAAGTGACAAAAAAATCGAGCGCCGCCGAAAAAGACAGAGCCGACTGTTCGGCTCCGCTCGTAGTCCCGCCTCCCTACGCTCGCTCCCGAAACAGCAGGGAGGCGGGACTGCGAGCGGAGCTGAACAGTCGGCTGCTAATAACGCTGGGCAAGCTGCAAATGACGCTTAAATGTAAGTTTTTTTTTTTTTTTATTTTGTTCCCCCCCCCCCTAAACTTCCCTCCTAAAACTTTATTTCCTTAAAATTCCCTCCTAAACTTGGGGTGCGTGTTATACGCCGATAAATACGGTACATTTACCTAGAAAAATGGTGACATTCAATACTTATTTTACACGCTGTATATCTGTTAACCAGTTCGGTGCCAGAGGGGAGAAGCTGCAGTCAGTGTTTTGTCACTTTCCATTCTTAGTCAAGCACCTGGCTGCATCTAAAATCTATTTCTACTTACTGAAAGCCTTGATTATGTAATGCTCTGGTCCAGATTCATCACTCTCCCTCTTTACTTCTGGGGAAGTCCTGGGTGTCAAGGTCATCACCTGCGTGAGGTGAACACTTCCTATAGGCTGTCCAGTGGCAAGGTTTTCCCAGGATGCACAAAGAACCTGACCTCAGCAGAGGGGCCTGTAGGGGAGCGGCGGTCACGTGCAGATATAAAATGCTGGATTAGCAGTCACCTGCACCTAGAAATGATGGTAGTGCGGAAGCTGGATGGTAATTCTATATATTTTTTTTCTACTGGAAAAAGAAAAAAAAAACGTATTAAGAGGGGTTAGAGTGGGTGCAAGGGAGGGTTTAGAGTTAATTCATATTTTGTCAGCAATGGGGCTCTAAATGAAAATGCGAAAAGGGTGATGGGCAAGTAAGTATTTTATTGGCTGCAGAAATTTGAATTTGAAATTTGAAAATGTGAAAACTATACAGGGGGAAATCTGTAGTGCTTTCCCATCATTCATCACTACACATTTACTCTAAGGAAGTTATACTTTAATTTTTTTATTCGCTATATGGCGATTTACATTTTTTTTTTTTTTTTTTTAATCAATATTTTTTTTTTTAGTGGACAAGTCCGAGGAGGAGGTTGATGAAAATGCCATAGCCGAGACTCAGCTGTTCTGTGTTGGGGCAGACGAGTCACCGGGTTCTGACTTCAAGGAGACTCCTCAACTTGAAGAACAAGTCGTCATGGATAATCAGCAAGACACTCAACCTACCAGTAGTGTGGAGGGATCAAGGCCACCTCATGGAGCAATATTGCAAGAGGACACTGAACCAGTCTCTCAGTGTTTGTCAGCTAATCCTCCAGCTGAGACAGGGACTTTGTTGCACCTGAAACGAGAGGTTCCAGCTGCGGTTTGGATGAAAGGCCTTCAGCAAGAAATTGAGACCAGTCATGTGAAAGAGGATTCAACAGAAGAGGATTTAACGCAAGATGAACGGGACCTACCACCACTGGAGCTGGAAGCCACACAGTCCTTTATCTTAGAGGTTCCAAACATACAGGAACACAGCAAAGAAGATCATAACCTAGCTGTCCAGGTAGACACTAAGCTTGCTGAATCAGCAGTGCCAGCAACAGAAAACCCACCCAAAGACTCAGTTGCCCTTGGACCAGGTGTAGAAGTGCCTGCAACGGAGATGCTACCCACAGGACTAAGCATACCTGAGAGAGATGCGTCGCCAGTACCATCAACAGAAAGCACGCCCACAGGACCAAGCACACTTGAGCCAGCAAACGAGAGCCCACTCGCAGAATCCAGCATCCTTGAAACAGGTGTATCTGCAGCGTCATTAACCGAAGGCCCGCCCATAGAAGTGGGCAGCCTTAAACTAGATGTATCAGCAGTGCCAGCAAAAGAGAGCCTGCCCAACGAACTGAGCAACATGGAAAAAGAAGTAAATGAGGATGATGCCACCCAAGCCTACAGTCTAAACCTTCCAGTGTCTGATGCTAATGTCCCTCAAAGCAACCTGGAAGTACCTTCCACTGAGGATGCCACCCAGCCCTGTAGCTCAGATGTGGAGTACACAGCAAGTGAAGAAGCACAGTCTACTGGTGTTTCTACGTTGCCTGTGGGTGAGGAAGAAACCGAATTAACTGACACAGGAAAAGGAAAGCCATCTTCTAAAAGGGGTGAGTTCCTATGATGATTCTCAGATTTGTTGTTACACACAGATCAAAGGTAGAATATTTGTGGTCAACAGGAAGTGAAAATTCCATTTGCATTCAACTGCACAGGATCGGTCACTATTTTGTGTGGATCCAGTGCGCACAAGGTAAAAAGCTTGTTTACCTTTTCTTTATTGGAAAGGGAAACCGCAACCTTGTCTCTGACATTCCATCATGCTGGAAAATCCTTCTGTGCAGTAATGACATCTGTTGTCAGCAAGTGCATGTCTGAGCAAACAAGAATATAAAAACAAACGTATGCAGTGGGGCAAGCAGTGATTTGGGGGGGTGGGGCACAGAAGTTTTCAACACTTTCAAAAGTGTTGGTTTACCAGCAAACCACAAAAGATGTTTCCTTATCAAAGCATTGTATAGCGGCACGGCAGTGGTAAAGGTAAGCATTTAGGCCTCATGTACACTGCTACTGATAAACGGACGTTTAGAGGCAGTTGGCTGCTTTTTTCAGCTGCCCCTGAACTCATCCAATGTTATCTTATGCGTACATGTACACAAGTTCACTTAATCTCGTTTTTAGGCAGTTGCGTTTTATAGGCTTTTCTTTGAAGGCAAAAAAATGAGTTCAGACGCCAAAGTTTCCGACACTAAACGTGGTACCGGCGTTTTGCCGCGTTTTTACAGGTGCCCTATTTTTTAACATTACAGAACTTTAAAAATGATAAATTATAGCAAATGATGAAAAAACACTAAATTTTTTTTTAAAAAACTTGTAATTGCTTGCTATGCTTCATAGATTTTTTTTTTTTTTTTTTTTTTTTAGATTGCAAGCTCTAATGAGCAAGGCTCTCTAATTCCTCTTGTATCAAATTGTAATGTAACTGTAATGTCTGCCTTCATTTTCTTAAGCGCTGCGCAAACTGTTGGCGCTATATAAATCCTGTATAATAATAAAAGACCATTTATCTACCCCTAATAAGCATGATCCAATCCAGTACACCACTAGCATTGCTGTTAACCAAAGTATAATTGGAATTTGACCTATATGTTAGATTTCAACCAGATGACCCCACCATTTTGAGCTTCACCCCCGACTTGATCAAACATAGTTGCATGAAATTTAGGGCTAGGGGTTAGTGTTTTCTATTAGGGTTAGGGGGTTATGGTTAGGGTTTTCCCCTTGAACAAGTTTAGGGTTAGGGTTTCCCGTTGGGGTTAGGGTTTCCCATTAGGGTCAGGGGGTTATGGTTAGGGTTTTCCCCTTGAAAAACAAGTTATGCCGCTGTACGCGGCATAACTTGTTCTTCAAGGGGAAAACCCTAACCCCATGTTCGATGTGAACTTGTTGTGGGAAATTCCAACCGTGTGTAGGCTCCATCGGACATTTGCTGTCGGAATATCCGACGACAAAATTTTGAGAGCAGGTTCTCAAATTTTGCGCCAAATTTTGTTGTCGGAAATTCCGATCGTGTGTACAGAAGTCCGACTCACAAAATTCCACACATGCTCGGAATCAAGCAGAAGAGCCTTACTGGCTATTGAACTTAATTTTTCTCGGCTCGTTATGTATTGTACATCACCGCGTTTTTGGCGATGGGAATTTCCGACAACATTTGTGTGACCGTGTGTATGCAAGACCAGTTTGAGGCAACATCCGTCGGGAAAAAAATACAGGATTTTGTTGTCGGAATGTCCGATCGTGTGTACGCGGCATTAGGGTTTCCGGTTAGGGTTTCCCATTCGGGTTAGGGGGCTATGGTTAGGGTTTTCCCCTTGAAGAACAAGTTGGGGTTAGAAGAAGGAATTAGGGTTAGGGTTTTCCCCTTAAAGAATAAGTTAGGGCTGGGGTTAATTAAAAATATTTAAAAAAATTGCAATTAAAATTTGCATAAAAGACAAAATTAATAAAAAAAAAAAATGAAATTACACATACAGCTTTTAAAAAAAAATTAACAAAAATTCTAATCAATTGCAATTTAAAAAATGTAATATATTAAAAAAATTGCAATTACATTTTGCATAAAGAAAATAAATACATTTTAATTACAGCTTATAAAAAATAAACAAAAAAATATACTAATCAATTGCAATTTAAAAATTAAATACATTAAAAATTTTCATTTTTTTGCCCTCACATATGCTTATTATGAGATCCATAGTAAAAGCACCGAAACTGAGGTAGATACAAGTACACTGCTGCTCTCAGCTGCTGCTACTCACTCTGGTCTCACAGAATGGCTAAAATAGTTAAATAATACAGTTTTTTGAGCTTTGGGAGGGTCCTATGATATCTTAAACGCTCCTGGATGCAAAACGCAGCATGCAAATGCCGAAAAATGGGCGTTTTTAAACGCCGGTTTGAAGCTGGTATAAAATTTGTTCAAAGGAGGTTGCCTCAGCACATCCGTGTACATTAAGCCTTACAGTCTTCTTTTTTTTTTTTAAGGTAAACACTTTAGTTTAGTGTTCATATTGGTGATAATGCCACTTTAAAGCAGATATTTAATTTACGGGCCTTTTTGTATTTGTGTTGTGTATTGTAGGTCTGAGCAGAAGTAGAAAAAAGGAGCAGCCTAAGAGGAGTACGGAGGTAAGAAGCTTGTGATGTTTATTTATTATGCATTGGTTCTCAAACTTTGGTGTATCAAATGCGGGCCATAGAGGTGTTCAAATAGTTTGTATTACTGGGCAGCCAGTTGCAACAGCTTTCCAAATTCTATGGCAGATATATTAAAGACTAGACCGATATCCGCTCTAAACATGCAAAATTAAGAAGTAGTCGGGTCCGGTTGCATTTGGTTAAAAGTGTGACTTTAGTACAACCAAAGGAGGACGTTATGACTCCAGCTGTAACCTAGTAGTAAAACTGTCTCATGATAACTCTCAATGCTCCTGGTTAGCATTGTTTTGTCATGTGACTGGATTGATAAATGTCCCCCATTGTGTATGCAGATGTCATTGGTGAGGCCAAGAAAAATACCCTATTGCTATTTATGGTGATGTTCTCATGAATGGAACACCTGACCACTAAATGAACACTTAATTAGTTCTATGCACTTATTTTTTTGGTGCCCTCATCTGGATTGCATGAAAGGAAAGCAGAAAGATTGATTGTGGATGTTCATATTGGTAGGAGGATGGGTAGATTGTAATCCCTAAGATCCAAATATATTGAAATCCTGTAAGTCTTTCAAGTTAGCTAAGAACTAATGGGAGATTTAGGGCTGGTTCACACCAGAATGCAGTGCAAGAAAGGCATTGTTCTGTACGTGTTTCCCGCACCACATTCAAAATGCACTGCATTTGCAATCGCAATGTGCTCCCTTCTTTCTGTCACAAGCCTCAGATGCCAGGATATGATTAGTGGAATCAGGTGCTACCTGTAGTTGACTGCTGCAATTGGTCAGTTGGATTCCCTTTTTGTGCTTTGGAAGGCCCAAGCAAGAGTTGCACAGCTTCAAAATCTACAATACCTTGATGAATCCATCAGCTTATATCTCATATTTACAGTCTGAAGGACAAAGTTTCCCCACTTTTGGTGACCGCTCATTCTACCAGCAGTGTTGGTGCTTGCTGAGCTATTTGTCATTAGACCTCAGTAGTTCAAGTTTGTAAACCTTTTTGGTTTACAATTTTTCAAAGTTTGACCAAGTGTTGTTCAGGCCGCTGAGGACGCTTAAGTTGGCGAATTTTGCAGGCTATCATAATGGATATGAAGATACCCTATGTCCTGGGATTTACCAGAAAAATGTGATATACCTGTAAAATACTTTTCTTGGAGTACATCACAGGGATCCCATCCCATCCCTCTTCCTTGGCTTGCTACAAAAACTAAATCCTAGCATAACCCTATTGTTATGAATATGAATTTTTTTTCTGTCCCACGATGTACTCCAAGAAAAAGATTTTACAGATAAACCACAAATCACATTTTCTGTTTTACACAAATACTGCGTCTTGTACAACTATAATTTGTATTTCCCTAATTTTGTCATGTAGGCGAGGACTTGATGATGCACTATAAATTTACAGAGGGCTAATGTACCAAGTCTCTTCATGCTGCTGGGTTGCAGAATACTGAGTGTCCAGCAGCCGGCCTAATTTTTTCACTATGGTGGTTTTGCTAATCATTCCTTCTAATGCTCTATTGGGTAATCTTCCCTTAGGCCCCTTTCACACTTATACGACTTGTCCCACGATTTGGGACTGCAAAGTAGCATGACAAGTCGTTCCCCATGTTTTCCAATGACAGCCAATTTATATTAGTACGACTTCAAAGTAGTCCCTGCACTACTTTGGTCCGATTTTGATGCCACTTACACAGGCATTCCTTGAAATCGCGGCAAAAATCACGCAACTTTGAAGTCGCACAAGTGTGAAAGGGGCCTTTAAAGAGGAGCTCAAGGCTCCCCCAGAAGACTGAGGGGGGCCAAACTTCCAGCTCAGATTGCTGCAGCGATTTGAGCTGGAAGTGGGAGCGGTTACCTGTCAAAACCAGGTACCCACTCGCCCGCAAAAAGTGCCAAATGTGGCAGTGGATAAGGGTAGGATGCAAACAAGCAGAACTTACCCTTTTGGGTGAAGTTCCACTTTAATTGTATCTGAAACTAAGGCAATATTGTCAGACAAACTTTCATTAGAGTGAATTACATTTTTCTTTTCCTCTAGCTTTATTTTTGAAAAACCTGTGACATTTGTAATTTTTACATTGGTGTCACTGTTTCTGGTTTCTCCAGTTACAAGAGGCTGTACATTACAGGGGCACCAAGTGTTGCTATGGTAACATGTGCTTTTTTATTTTTCATGTACCTTGCAAGTTTTCCACATGGGGGAGTTGTCATCCATCTTTCTGCTTGGGCTTAATTCATGGTCATGACACAGATACGGGTTACAAAAACAATGCACCAAATGAATGCTTGTTGTATACACTTTACCATCTCATTAATGCAGAAGCTGGGCTGTGACACATTTTATGTTTTGAAAGGGCCACTGGGAGGAGCTAGCCGGTGTTTGTTAGGCATGTGACAGCTGCTTTTCCATTCATGCCGCTTGCGATCCCCCCATGTTTCCCGGCTGGAAACCGCACACACAAGCCTATATAGCCACCTCTGGCTACTGTTAAGCTGCTGTAGATTATCTGTCTTAAAGTGGAAGTAAAGTCGATTTTTGCACTTTCATCTACAGGTAAGCCTATAATGAGGCTTACCTGCAGGTAAAAAAAATATCTCCTAAACCTGTACGGTTTAGGAGATATTCCCCGTGCAATGCGCCGCTGACTGCAGCGGCGCATGCGCACGGGGGGATTCTCGGCCGAAAGGCCGGCAGAATCCGAACCCTGCCGGGACGAAGTCTCCCGTGCGCATGCGCGGGAGTGACGACATCGCGGCTCCAGCCACTCACAGTGCTGGAGCCGCGATACCCGGAAGACACGCCGAGGCAACATGTCAGCGACCTCGGCGTGGACCAGGTGAGTTACCGACGCCTCGTTCTAAGGTAAGTATTTCATAATGAGCTAGTATGCGGTGCATACTAGCTCATTATGCCTTTTCCCTTACAGGTGTATAAAAATTAAAAAATATGTCAGCGGGTTTACTACCGCTTTAAGCTGGATACATAAGGAGAAAAAAATCGGCCAAAAATGGTCGGTTTGGCAGGAACTTCAGCCCGTGTACAGCTCCTTGTCTCACGCCCAGCTTCTGTCAATCGGGCATGCTGGAAAACCAGCATCTGATCAGCACTTGATGCCAATGGCGGTTATAGCAGCAACTCAAAAGATTCATTTGTTGTAAAGTTATTTTTTTTTTTTTTTTTTTTTTTTTTCATTGTATACTTGTGGTTGCACAGATTGACTTTTGCACTTGGTTTACATTTTAGAAAGTGCCTGAATTCCTAAAGTTCAGCTTTTAAATTTATATTATTTCAACAAGAATGTTACATGGTGTCAACACTCTTGCTACAGTATTTGCTCAACTGTTCTGTGTGTTGGACGTGCTTGTTTGGGAAGTGAACTGAATAAGCCTTCTGCAGCTCAAGAGTTTCAGCCTTATTCCCAGGAGTTTGGAGTCTGGGAAGGCAATAGAAGTATAGTTTATAAGTAATAACACAGGGATTAAACTGATCATTGGTACAATTTTTGCCTTTTCTGTGTATTAATCTGTCAGGCCACCCAAAACTGATATTTCTTTTCCTGGTGGATAGAATCTCTCCTTTTATCTCTCAGCAAAAATACCTCCCTAATTGATTTCCAGGATCTGCCCCTTGCTGCCATCAAGTGACCTTACTCCTACTGCTAGCTATGTAATGTAAATGTAAAACACTTAGACCCCTTTCACACTGGGGCGTTTTTCAGGCGTTTTTCAGGCGCTTTAGTGTTAAAAAAAAGTGCCTGTAAAACGCTTGAAAGAAGCCTCTCATCTGCAATTCCAATGTGAAAACTCAAGTGCTTTAAGAGCCCTTTCACACTGCCAACGCCCAAAAAACGCTCGTAAAGCACCACTTAAACTAGCGGCGCTTTACCAGCGTTTTTCGAGCGCTAGTGGGGCGCTTTTAACCCCTGCTAGTGGCCAAAAAAGGGTTAAAAGCGCCCACAAAGCGCTGCTGCTACAAGCGTTTTTCTGGCGCTTCCCATTGATTTCAATGGAAAGAGGCGCTTTAGGAGCAGTGTATTCACCGCTCCAAAAGCGCTGCAAAGAAGCTGCTTGTAGGACTTTTTTTGACGCCCTGCCAGCACAGCGCTTCGGTCTGAAAGCACTCGGGCTTTCACATTGGGATTGCAGTTGCAGCTTCTTTCGGGTGCTTTACAGGCGCTTATTTTAACGCTAAAGTGCCTGATAAATGCCATAGTGTGAAAGGGGTCTCAGTGTGAAAGCACTCGGGCTTTTACATTGGGATTGCAGTTGCGGCTTCTTTCAGGCACTTTACAGTCACTTTTTTTAAAGCTAAAGCGCCTGAAAATTGCCTGAAATACGCCCCAGTGTGAAAGGGGTCTTAGATGTTGCAAGCTCCTAAAACCTGTGGGAGGTGGGAATAATTAAACAAAAGAGAGACTTGACCTACCTGCATCTTGTGAAAAACTGTAAAACATAATTTTTCTGTGACTGGACCCAACAGTAATAACCATTCTAATTTGTTAATGTTTGCATGTGTTTTCTTTGCAGATTTTAACTGAAAAAGCACAGCTGTCAGATCAAGCTGCTCCTGCAGCACATTCAGCACCAGAAGAAACAGCTGAATTGCGTGCAGGTGAATTGGGACAGTCTGGACCCAGGATTGTGGTCCCTGAATCGAAGGAGAAAATTGAGCCAGAGAAAGATGGAAGAAGAGGAGGAAGGAGAAAAGCAACTGAAGAATCCGAGACCAAAGCTAAAACAAAGAATGAATTGGTCATCCCAACAGCATCTCGAAAGAGATCCAGCAGAATAGCCTTAGAGGCTGAACCATCAACATCAGGAAAAAACGAGTTAAGGAGAAAGCAACCAAATAGGAAAAGTATAGTTAAGATGCAAGATGAATCTAAAGACTTTGGCTCAGCCCCTGAGAAGTGTATGAAGAGCGATGTCTTTGAAACCCTTTCAGATAATCACCCTGAGAAGATGGGTCTAAGATCAGAATTTGAGAATGTGACTGGACCTACCTCCATGGAGCCAAGTGTAGCTCAAATGGAGAGCGACCAGGAAAGAGATGTTACCCCAACATTGTTGGAGCGTAATGGGGATAAAAATGTCTCTACATCTTCAAAAAATACCGACAGTAATGAGTCCAGGATTCTGGACCTCCCAGAACAGTCGGAGACTATTTCTACTCCTCAGAACAAGAAGCCTGTCAGAGGCAAAAGACAAGCTGCTACCAAAACAAAACTGGATAATACACAAGAAACCATATCCAATGATGTTGCAGATAAGACGGAATCTAAAACCAGTGGTACTAATTTGGATACGCAAGAGGACTTCAAGATTCCAACCCCAATAACCAATGACTTGCAAGATGGTGGAAACAAAGGTCCAAGAGGCAGAAGAACAAGGAGTTCCCATATTTCCACTTCAGAACCTTTGGAACATGAGAAACCTAAAGGGGCAGACACAAAAGAAAGCCAAAATGAAGAAGCCACTAAAAACTGTCCCGGTGATAAAAATTCTGCAAATACAAGGCAGCAGAGGAACGTGAAGGAAGAAGCTAAAAAAGATTCACAAAAAGAAGAGCAAACTGGGAGATCCAAGCGTGTCATAAACTTAAGAGGCAATCAGAAAAATAAAGAAACAGACAGTGAACACACTTTGGAAGACAATTCAGGAAGTAGCTCGCTTCCTAAAAGAACACGAAAACATTCCAAAGAGGAAACGCCAGATCCAGATGTACCAGAAGTTGGAAAGATTGAGGAAGATAACATGGGAAAGCTACCAAGAAGGACACGAAAAGGCTACAAAGAGCAGAAATTAGAAGATGATAATGGAAGTCTGGAGAGTTCCAACACAGCTGAAGCCCAAACAACAAAAAGAACACCAAGGGGTAGCAAGGGGAAAGATATTGTTGATAAAGAAGCAACTGTGAAAGAAACAGTCACCAGAAAAAAGAGAAATTCTAAATCGGAAGATACACAATTAGAAGAACAAGGCAAAAGATCTGTGAGGACAAGGCTCTCAAAGGGAGAGGCAGTTGAAGAGACCACTACAGTTACCATTAAGGAAAATACAGCTGGACAAAACACCTCTCTAAGAACAATGAGAAAAGTGAAAGCAGATGAAAAAACTGAAAGTGAGCATGCAGGAGACCTTATACCAGATAAGGAGCTTTCACAATCTGAAAGATCGTCCTCAAGAACGAGAAGAAAGACCTCAACAGAGGATAGTGGAAAGCTGACGGAAAACACAGAGGTGGAAGAGGAACTAGGTGAGGGTACAAAGAAGAGGGCAGATGAAGAGACCTCAAGGAAAGGAAGGACAAGTAGAACATCAGCCAAAGAGGAGCCTCCCCTGGTGTCCACCCCTGTGGCTAACAGAAAGCGAGGACAAGCTTTAAAGGCAGATGTTGATCTCAAGAGGAAGAAATCAGATGAAACATCAGAAGCCAAAGAAGAAATACCAGCAGGCAGAAGAGGAAGACCACGAAAATCGAGTACAACTGATGACTCTCAAACAAGTGCTGGAGGCAGCAGGGTGAGTAGCTGTATAGCATGCAAAAGAAGCATCTTCAGCTTACACACAGGCTAGAATGAGGAAACCATTTTTATTCCTAACCTAAGGAGGGTGATTTACTAAAACTGGAGAGTACAAAATCTGGTGCAGCCGTGCATGGTAGCTAATCGGCTTCTAACTTCAGCTTGTTAAGCTTTGACAAAAACCTGGAAGTGGATTGGTTTCTATGCAGAGCTGCACTAGATTTTGCAGTTTTCAGTTTTAGTAAATCAACCCCACTATGTCCATTACCACATAGACCTAGTTAGCTCAGTGATGTCATGAGCATCCTCATCCCTTTGTGTACATCCTCTATAGAGAGGGGAACCTCAGCTTATTGGCCCAGCAATGACAGCCAACGTCCAGGTTCAGACTGAACCTAAGCCCGAACCTAAGCCCGAACCCAAGCTCATCAGTAATCTCCAGCAAGTGTCTCTGTGGTCCACCAATACTCAATACAGTTATCTTTTAGATTTAGCAGGAATTTTGTAAGTTATGTTGTGTTTGTGTCCGCTAATAATGATGATTTTACTGTATTTTTAGTGAAAATTTAACCACTTAAGGACTAGCCTCGTTTCGGAATTTAGGTGTTTACATGTTTAAAAAAGAACTTATCCTCCTATAGAGAGACAACAGAGTCATCAGATCTCTATACTAAGAATGGGTAGTGAAAAATAATATGACCACTATAAATTGTCTCAGTGTACCAACCAAAAAAAGTATGAAATGACACACAAGTTTAGAGCACTCAAAGAACAGTGATAAGTGACTAAAAATAGTGATCTGGATGGTGGTTAAACGCTCTTGACGAGCGACAGCCACCTGTATGTACAAGGCCAACCCTAAAATAAAACAAAAAATTTCTAATAGAGTAAGGTATGGTCCTTGCGACATATAAATGTGCTAGAATAGAGTTTGATACCCCTATGTGCTATTTCAGCACCTTCACAACCGCATAAAAGGAAGTGAGGAGGTATTATGGTTCGCAAATAGAATAAATTAATTGTGCTAACTCATATCTTGTATAAACCGATAAGGTGAACACATCTAGGATATCTCTACTGGACACAACGTCTCAATATAAGATAATATGAGACCAGATAATAATGTAAAAATGTCCATAGCCTATATGAGTTCAAATGGTAGGGGGTCAATCAAGATTTCCATTTATAGGGTTTGAAAGCTGCTTCCTCTTTGTATCGGATTCAGTTGCAAACACAGCAATATAGGAATGAATTCGGTACGCTTACCACATCCGATGGACCCACTGACCGGTGGTGAGGGGTCAAAAGAGCTTGAAACTGTTGAAACCTGGAACCGCACTGGATCACTGCACCCGGAGTGGAGCTGAGAGAGAGGTGTCAATCCTCACTCACCAAACGGCAGGAAATCCCGGAAGCCGGTTAACAGGAAAACGATCACCGCTGGACAAAGATCCTCAGGACATGTGGCAGTATAAAGACAAAAAAGAGAGGGCCTCCTCATCGTGTAAAAAGGTCCAGGAAGGGACTCAATTTATTGTTAAGAATGCGTTAACATCCACAATACATCTTTAGTAAAAGTTCGTAAAAATGTAATTATAAAAACAAAACAAAAGCAATGAAGCGCAATAGTAGCAGTATATCTGCAAGGTTCTCCCGACGCGTTTCGTCTGACAAAGACTTCAACTGTGCCCCAGTTGAAGTCTTTCTCTCCTATGGTATGGAGACGGGTGCGGGCCATCTTAGCCTCACTCGTCTCCATACCCAGGACATGAAAGGACCCGATCGCCTCCGCCCAGGGCTGTCTTTACCGCAGGGAAAAAGGGCAGCTGCCCAGGGCCCAGTCATTGTTGGGGGCCCAAAGCAGCTGCCCCTAGAGACCGCGCTGCCCATACACTCTGTCAGAATGCTCCCAAAAATCAAAGCCGCGGTTGGGACAGCACATCGCAGATCACTGTACTGGGGATTGCTGTCCACTGTCCGCACATACTGGAATCTCCAGCCCCTGTACCACCCCCTTCCTCGCTCTCTCGCTGTTTTGTGGGCACTCTCCTGAACGAAGGGACATCCCTAAGACGGAGCCTCCTGCTGGATGTAGGACAGGGGGCGGGGAGGTACTCGACCTATGAGATCACGCCCACTGGGAAGAGTGTGGTGTGATAGCGTGCGGAGGAGATAATCCCAAGCTAGTGTGTCTGGACTGCGGAGGTAAACTCATCTGCAGGAAACTCTATGCTAAGTCTGCTGAGTTACTGCAGCTTAGCATAGAAGTGCTGCTTGTTTGTTGACAAATAGGAAGATGGCATCTTTTTCATGTAGCGCTGGGAGAAATGAATGGGTTTATTACAGGTTGTCACTGCCTCCAGGTTTTTACTGCCCCCTAGCTAGTGTGTGCCCTCCTGACCCCGTGTGTTTCCTCCCAGCCCCCATACTGTGCCCTCCCCACCCCTGTACTGTGCCCTCTTGACCTCCGTAGTGTGCTCTCCTCACCCTTGTACTGTGCCCCCCACCCTGTACTGTGCCCCCCCACCCCTGTACTGTGCTCTTCTGACCTCTGTACTCTTCCCACCTGATGCCCGTACTGTGCCCTCCTCACCCCTGTACTGTGTCCTCCTGACCTCCGTAGTGTGCCCTCCCCACCCCTGTACTGTCGTCCCCCCCCCCACCCCTGTACTGTGCTCTCCTAACCCCTGTACTGTGCCCTCCTGACCTCCGTAGTGTGCCCTCCCCACCCCTGTACTGTGCCCCCCACCCCTGTACTGTGCTGTGCTCTCCTAACCCCTGTACTGTGCCCTCCTGACCTCCGTAGTGTGCCCTCCTCACCCCTGTAGTGTGTCCTGACCTCCGTACTGTGCCCTCCTCACCCCCCTGTACTGTGCCCCCCTCACCCCTGTACTGTGCCCCCCACCCCTGTACTGTGCCCTCCTGACCTCTGTACTCTGCCCACCTGATGCCCGTACTGTACCTTCCGGACGCCCGTACTGTACCCTCCCAGCCCCTGTACTGTGCCCTCCCATCCCCATACTCTTACCTCCTGACCCCCTGTACTTTGCCCTCACTCCCTGCACTGTGCCCTGCACTATCCTGCCCCTTTTACTGTGCCATGCTGACCCCCCCTGTACTGTTCCCTCTAGACCCCCTATATTCTGCCCTTGTAACGCTCAGTCTTTTGCCCTGGTGTATCTTAGTCCTCTGCCCTGCTAAACCCTGCAAACTGCCCTTTGCTCTAATGAACTCCATACACTGCTCTACATCCCACTAACATATGTACACTGTCTTGTTGCCCCCTTTCCTCTGCCCTACTGACCCCCTATCCTCTGTCCTGGCATCTCCTGTCCTCTGCCCTACTTTTATCTGTATAGTGCCCTACCTACTACTGACATGTGTACACTGCCCTGCATCCCAAGGCTAGGCTCACACATGAGTGGGTTTGAAATTTTGTAATTTATAATATTATATATATTTTGTGTCTCTTGGCGTGTTTTTGGTGCGCAAGTATGGCACTTATTCTTTCTCTGCTGGTATGTGTTGTAAATAAATGGATGCTAAAAGGATAAAAATGGATAAAAGGCTAAAACTTGCAGAAACCAATCAGTGGTAATAATGTTCAGTAACCTCTAGCAACCAATGTGTGAGCAGTATTAATGTGCAGCAACCAATTAGTGAGCCTGGACCAGTTTTTGGGATGTTGGGATGGAGAGCGAAATTGCATGGGGGGCCCCAAAAAAATGTTTGCCCAGGGTCCAATCAATAATAAAGACGGCCCTGCCTCCGCCGCTACCTACGGCTCTGGTAAGCGGCGGAGGGGGGTGGCACCTCTCCCGCTGCTGATAACTGTGATCTCGCTGCGAATCCGCAGAGGAGACCACCATTATCGTAAAGAGGACCGGCTCCTGAAAAGATGGATCTCTCGGTTGTGGCAGCAGCTGCTGCCATTACCGAGATATCCCTCTTCAAAGTGGCGACGTATATCTACAGGAGCCGATCGGCAAGTGATTAAGCAGTAGTTGAAAGGTGGACTTTCACGGCACGTACCAAGTCTAAAAAATATGGAGAAATTGCACCTCTAAAGCACTCTGCGACTAACTGCACATGTTGCATGATGTGTCAAGGGCATACAGCAGGATCAAGTGTATTTCAGCAACGTTGCAGGCTCCTCTCGTTCCATCCAGAGGGGTCTGGGACTGAACATTGACTGCTTGGTGGTTTGAAGCGATCTCTTTCCTCACCTTCATTGTTAAGGAAGCAACATGTCAGATCTCAGACACATAGGGGTTTATTTACTAAAGGCAAATCCACTGTGCACTGCAAGTGCAGTCTCTGTAGATCTGAGGGGGCATGCAAGGAAAATAAAAAACTGCGTTTTTTGCTTGCACATGATTGGATGATAGAAATTGGCAGAGCTTTTCCGCATTTCAGATCTTCCCCCCTCAGATCTACAGTGACTGCGATTCCAAGTGCACTTGTAGTGCACAGTGGATTTGCCTTTAGTAAATCAACCCCATAGGGAACAGTCCCACTGCTCCAGGTACTTTCAGCTCATGATTCATTAACTGTTCTGGTGCTGCCTGCAGTGCACCCTCGCAAAGGTTTGGCACTGACATCCTTGAATTTGATTCTATGCTTTAGCCTATTATACCATACTTGGAAATCGTTCTTAACTACTATTGGGCATGACCCTCTCCTTGGGTCTATCCTGTGAGGATTTCACTACAGTCATGCAGAAGTTAAATGGCTAAATAGCAAATTTGATTGCTAAATCTGACTGCAGAGATCATAATCGTGCTTTCACGCCTGTGCAGTATGTTTATCTGATTTGTCTGTGGATTTAGTCTCCAAGCCTTCAGCTGTAGAGACCCCTTATGCTGAGTCTCCTGAGGAGCTGCAGGCCTCTTCCATTACCTCCAGACTTAAGCCCCATACACACGGTCGGATTTTTGCATGGATTCTGTCCGATAGGACAATGTTGTTGAAAAATCAGACCGTGTGTATGCACCATCGGACAGTGTACGTCGGATTGTCAGACGGACAAAGTCCTATCTCCTGCTGGATAGATTTTCCAACAACACGTTCCGATCACACCAAATCCGATCGTGTGTACGGTTGTCCGACGGACAAAGTGCTACGCATGCTCAGATCACATTACAAGACCAAAGCTATTGGCTACTAGCCTCTAAGTAGTCCCGTCGTAGGCAACAAACGTCACCACGTTCAGAATGATCGGATTTTCCGACAACATTGTCCGACCGTGTGTACGCAAAACCAACATCCGACAAAGTATGACGGACCTGGTCCTCGGATAATCCGAGCGTGTGTATGGGGCTTTAGAGACTTTTTCAGCTCTTATTGATGGGCGTTTACACAATTTTAAAACTTCAGGACCAGATTGCAGCTTCTACTAGTGCTGTCCCCAGTCTAGATTTCTTTCTGGTCTCTGCTAAGACTACTGAGACCTTTTCGGTGCACCAACCGGTTTTCTTAATTGTACATCACAGGACACGGAGGACTAATGCCGCGTACACACGGTCGGAAATTTCCGATGGAAACAGCCCGATGGGAGCTTTTCATCGGATTTTCCGACCACGTGTATGCCCATCGGTCTTTTTCTGTGGGAATTTCCGACGGACTTTGGATTGAGAACCTGTTCTTAATTTTTCCGACGGAAAACCTTTCTATTGCATTTTCCGATCGTGTGTATGCAATTCCGACACGCAAAATTTCGGCACATGCTCGGAAACAATTCGAAACAATTCGACGCATGCTCGGAAGCATTAAACTTCCCTTTTATAGTGCCGTCGAACGTGTTGTATGCCGCAGTGTTATTGACCGGAATTTTGTGTGACCGTGTGTAGGCAAGACAGTTTGAGCGAAATTCCGTCGGAATTCCGACGGGAAAACCATCAGAGCTTTTTCCAACGAGAATTCCGACCGTGTGTAAGTGGCATTAGATGTTGTTGACTGCTTGAATTATGCTGCCACCATCAGGTGAATGGTGGGACTGTACAGTTACCTCTGTGAAAATCTTTTTCCGGTTCAAGGGTTGTCGAGGAACAGGAGTGTCCTTATGTGGGGTACCTGTAACCCTGCTTCTCAGGGAGCATTCGGCTCAGAAGCTGCCTTCAAATGTCTAGCAGAAATGGTACAAGTCCTGGAGAAGTTTGACTGTGTGCTGAAACTTCAGAAGTCAGCCTTGGTTCCAACACAAAGCTTTTGCAGGAGAAATGCCTGCATCTCCGAGCCCCAGAAGTCGTTGCATGCCGGGATCGAAGGATTTTTCATGAAAGTGCTGGGTAACATGGTATGGTAACACCTTTATTGCAGCCCCCATGTCCTGTTTTATTCCAGGGCTGTGCGGCTCAATATCTTGTCAGTATGGGACAAACGTCAGGAGGCCTTGGATGCATCCGACCAATGCATCTGACTCAAGACTATTTTGGATTCTGAATGGTGGATAACCACTCAGACTCTGGAAACCAAATGTATTGGAAGGCCTTGACAATAGATGTCAGCCTGTCGGGCTGGGGAGGTGTTCTGGAGAACCTCCCTGTTTAGGGAGCATGGTCATCCGAGGAGTGTAAGTTGCCGATCAACATTCTGCAACGTTGAGTAATTTGTCTGGCTCTCCTACTACTGGTCTGTCTACAGGGCCTTGCCATCATACTGCAGTCAGACACTGCCACGACTGTGAGTGATATACATCAGCCATCACTAGAAGTCTTGCCGCTCAAGCAGAAGTGGACCTGATCTTGTCTTGGGCAGAACTTCATGTTCCGGCCCTCCTAACTGTGTGCATTGCCGGCATGGAAAAGGTGCCAAGCAGACTGTCTTAACCATCAGCAGTTGAATCCAGGAGAAGGGGTTCTTCACCCTGAGGTTTTCAGAGATTTCTCTGTGCTGGAGGCCACCAGTTGTGGATCTCTTGGCATCCAGATTCAACAAAAACTAGACATGCTTGTGTCGTGAACCAGGGATCCTCAGGTGTTTGCCGTAGATGCCCTGGTGACTCCTTGGGACCAGTTTTCCCTGCCTTCCCTCCAGCTTCTTCCATATTTGTTATGCAGGATATAGGTGGAGAGCATTACAGTGATTGTGATCACACTGCCTTGGCCAAAAGGAATGTGGTAGGCAGACGTAATCCCCCTTTTTTTTTTCTTTTTTTTTTTTTGTTAAATCCTTTGCAGGGTATCGCAGGGATCGTTCTGCCTGTATGGCCCCCTTTTGTCTCCGTGGGACCTGACTTCGGTCTTATTTGTTTTGCAGACTTCTCCCTTTTGAACCTCTTCGAGAGATTTCTGGTAGCCATTACCTTGGCTGGCAGGGTCTCCGAACTGGCTGTGCTTTCCTGCGAGAATAAGGTGGTGTTGGTCTTCTTTTCTACCTAAGGTGGTCTCTTAGTTCCTCCTAAATTGGAACATTTTTTCCACCATCCTTTTTGTTTTTTAATTTTACGCATTCAAAGGAGTAGGTGCATCACACTTTGCATGATGTTAAAGCTGTCCGAGTTTATCTGAAGTCTGCAGCCTCATTTATGCAGTCTTATTCCCTGTTTGTTCTACCTGCAGGTGCTTAAAATGGTCAGGCTGCTCATTGATCTACTGTTTCTTAGCAGATTCATCAGCTCCTTTCCCAGGCCTGTAGTATTTGGGGCAAGGTTCCTCCTTTTCTGGTCAAGGCCCATTCCACCAAGTGTGCTAGCGCTTCTTGGCCTGTTCAATAGAATGCTTCTGTTCCTAAGGCTGCTACCTGGACTCTGTGTGGGTGCTCAGCAATTTCCTGAAGTCACAAATATTCAGGAAGGAGTCGCCTTGCTTGGAGAATGCTTGGCTTCCATCAGGGAACTTCCTGGCCAGTTTGCAGCATTACCATTTAGTCTGTCCATGACCAAGAGTTTTTACAAAGTTGCTGGCTCTGGGGTTTTTGAGGACCTGTGGTATCCCCATTGTGGGGTACTGGACTACTTGCTTCTCGAGGAAAAATCGACTTGGACGCTGACAAATATCCAAACAGATGGTACAGGTTCTGGAAAGCTTTGATTGGGTGCAGAACCTTCAGATGTCGGCTTTGGTTCTGACAAAACATCTGTAGTGTTTAGCCTTAGTCTTTGAAACAGCACATACGTAGGTACTGCTCTGCAGGAGAAATGCCTGTCCAATCCCAGGTGGAGTCCCTGGGGTCATTGGAAAGTTCCTTGACTCAAG
Organism: Lithobates sylvaticus; assembly: GCA_028564925.1. Classification (NCBI taxonomy): domain Eukaryota; kingdom Metazoa; phylum Chordata; class Amphibia; order Anura; family Ranidae; genus Lithobates; species Lithobates sylvaticus. The sequence goes on along the minus strand of CM053033.1, from coordinate 186,808,602 downwards.
TCTGCATGCTTCTGGGAAAGATGGTAGCTGCCTTTGATGCAGTCCCCAAGGCCCAGTTTCACTTCAGATCTCTTCAACTCAATATCCTGTTGGTATGAGACAAATGTCAGGATCCCTTGGACCTGCCAATACATCTGACTCCCAAGAACCGGTGGGCCCTGGAATGGTATATTCTTAGCCATTTGCGTTGGGTTCCCTGGTAACTCCTTGGGATCAGCAGATCTGTGTCTTTTTTTCCTCCATTGCAGCTTTGTCACCTGTTGTATAGGCTAAAGGTGGGGAGCATTCCAGTTATTCTTGTCACACAAGCCTGGCTAAGAAAAATGTGGTATGCAGATAAATCTCCTGGCAGACAAGCCGTGGGCTCGTTCAGATTGGCCATATTTGTCGCCCCAGGGTTTCATCTTCCACCCTGTTTTATGGTCACTGGCTTTGACAGTATGGCTGTTTTAAACCCAAGTCCTGAGGTATAGGGGGGTTTCTGACTGCGATTCCTACCCTCCTCGAGGCAAGAAAGTTAACCTGCAGGAAGGTGTACTGTACATGGAAGGCCTATTTTGCTTGGTGTGAGGCTTATTTGTTTGACAGTGTGTCATGGGGCACATTTTGTCTTTTCTCTAATCTGCTGTAAAGATGTCTCCTGGATTTGGGTACCAAGAGGCAGATGTTGGCCTTGGCCATTCTGTTTTAGAGGCTAGCGCATTTCATTCCTTGGTAAATGCCTTTGTACAGAGTGACACGTGGATTGCACCACCCAACTTGCTCTGGAAGAAATGACACCCATGACAGACATACTACTTTTTTTATATATTATGGGGCTTTAATACTTTTAGCCGTGTATATGTAATAATGTTTATACAGTATTTTGTGTATGTATTGTATTTGTATACTTTGTGGATCTTTTGTAATAAACTTGGCATACTAGCCGTTTATTGATATGCACACTATTGTTATCTGCTTTAAAAGTCCCATAAAGAGGGTTTTGTACGATTTTGTACCGCTTTTGAATCTCTAGGAAATTACCTTGTCGCTTCTTTAGAAGCAATGTTGTCATGTGTGTGTGTTTGTTTTTTTTTATTTTTATTTTTTTTAGTTGTGATCACTTTCTCAAGGTCTCAGAATTGACTGTGCTCTTCTGCATGGAGTTTTTCCTGATCCTTAACCAGGATAAGGTGGCGTTGAGTGCTGTCACCCTCCCTTTCTTATTAAAATTATTTTTGTTTTTTTTATATATACCTAAGCTGGTTTCTTCATTTCACCTGAATCAAGATATTCTTTTGTTCTAAGCTTCCTAGCATGAAGACAGGTTTTTTTTTCTAAATTTTACAGGTAAAAATGTCAATTAATCTAGGCTTACCTGTAGGTCTGTAAGGGTTTACAACCTCTTTAAAGTTCTGCATCAGCCACAGTTGAAAATCGCAGCCTTCACATGCATCACAGCGATCATAGCCCACCAGCGTAATACTTATACAGTTTGTCATTAAATCCTTGTATTGCACAAGTCCATTTCTTTCTTTATTGTAATTTGAAGATCTGGGAACCCTTGCTTGTAATGTCGGTGAGCTGTTTCCAAGCACACACACTGTGTGTCCTGTGATGTCTCTCGAATACAGAAAGTCTTATTTAAAAGGAGAAAAAATGCAGTTGTACGTAGCTTATTGCAACCAGCAATCGTATTCACTTTAGGTTTAATTTGCCTATTCGAATTTTGTATGTTTGCTGGCGAGCAGTTACATGGATGATACATTAGCGTTCAACACTGAGAGATCAGCACTGGTATTTTTCAGTGCTCTTTTGGCAGTGAGAGATGTCCTACCATATGACCCTTCTCACACTAACCCTCACTTTTACTCCAATCTTTCCCGTTAACCTCAAGCTAACCCCTCTCTGTAATGCTCATAGTAACTCCTCTCTGCAACCCTCTCTGTGACCCCCCCACACTAACCTTTCTGTTCTTTTACCTGGCTGCCATCTATGATGGTTCCAAGACGACCACAAAAGGTGCCATTTATGTACAGAATCAGTAACTGGGTATACATAGACATTGTGTAGTTTGTAACAATGTTCTGCTTTCTTTCACAGGAAATTTCCACTCCTGAACCGCTCCCATCCCGCAGCAGCCGTCTGAGGCAAAATCCTGCTTTAAATAATCCTGCAGAAGTCCTAACTCCAAAACGTACTAGCAGATCGACTGCCGGGCCCTACAATCCTCAGTCTGGAGCACCGCCCAAGGTTTGTCTATACTCCTTCTTTTTTTTTTTTTTTAATCTGTGCAGCTGTGTGAAGGTCTCTTCAAGCTTTGCCATCTGTTTGCCAGCATTGAAGGTTATGACTAGTATTTTCTAAGTCTGATATTTGCTGCTCAGCTGGTCTGAGCAACAATGGACAAAATGTAAGCCGCATTCCAAGCGTTATTGCACAGTATTGTGGTCCTAGCTGATGCATTTTGATCTACTAAAGCAGCAGTATGGCCAGACCGCAGCCGGACCACGGCCAAACTACTCCTTATAGGAAAAATATACTTCTATCCACTGCATGTTCACAAATTCTTATTTTGTGAGTTAGTAAGTGGTTGTAAACCCTCTCATATACCCAGTGACGCAAAGAGCCTCCGATGATACAGAGATTTAAACTATTCCTTCTACATAAGTTTTACTTGTTTATCTGCAGTCTACTCTTTGGATTTCATCTAAAATCTGCACTTTAAAGTGCTGATTTTAGGTGAAATCCATCTGCATTTTTCAGTATCGGAGGGGGGGGAGCTGCAGTTAGAGATCTGAGACACACCGTGAGAGCCGATTTGGAGGAAAGCTACATACACACCCCCACCCCCCCCCCCCCCCTTCAGCAGAACTGTATTCTGAGTAGACAAGCTGTGTGCTTAGCTCTCCTCCCCATCACAAATTTATCTTATGTTTTGGGAAAGCTTATCAAAAATGACTCCTGCTTATAACATTGGAATGAAGTACCAGAGACAAACGACACTTAGAGCTTTGGAGAGGGAAAGGTAAACACTACCGATTTATATGTTCTTTTGTTCAGATTTCTGTACATTTACGTCAGCATTTTGAAGATGCTGCCATAACCGAGGTATCCATCTTTAGAGCCAGCGGTTCTGTTTATGATAATGGCGGTCTCTGCGGTCGATTCGCCGCTTAACGGAGCCGTCGGTAGCAGCGGAGGCGATCGGGACCTGTTCGTGGCTGGGTATAGAGACAAAGTGAGGGAAGATGGCCCCCACCCGTCTCCATACTATAGCAGGGCGGAAGCAACGTCAAAATGTCCCTTCCGCCCATACGTCTTAAAGGGCCATTTTCCATTTTTTTTTTTTTTTTTTTTTTATTGCATTGAAGTTCAAATATGAGATGAGGTCTTTTTGACCCCAGATCTCATATTTAAGAGGACCTGTTATGCTTTTTTTTCCTGTTACAAGGGACGTTTACATTAGAAAAAGTAAACGTAAAAAGTAAAATTAAATAAGAAAAAATGAAAATACATTTTAAAGCGCCCCGTTCCGACGAGCTTGCTCGCAGAAGCGAACGCATACGTGAGTAGCACCCGCATATGAAAATGGTGGTCAAACCACACGTGAGGTATCGCTGCAATAATTCTAGACCTCCTCTGTAATGCAAAACATGAAACCTATACAATTTTTTAAACATCGCCTATGGAGATTTTTAAGGGTAAAAGTTTGACGCCATTCCACGAGCGGTCACAATTTTGAAGCGTGACATGTTGGGTATCAATTTACATGGCGTAACATTATCGTAACATTATCTTTCACAATAAAAAAAAAATTATGCTAACTTTTTACTGTTTTATTTTTTTTTTTAAATTTTTTTTTTTAAGACCGCTGCGCAAATACAGCGTGACAAAAATTATTGCAATGACCGCCATTTTATTCTCTAGGGTGTTGGGGGGGAAAAAAAAGTATGTTTGGCGGTTCTAAGTAATTTTCTAGCAAAAAAAAAATGTTTTTAAACACAGAGTCTGAAAAAGAGGCTTGGTCTTTAAGTGGTTAAGATCCAGTTTAAATAAGTGGCCATACAATGTGGGGCACAGTGTGCTTAGCTCTGTGAAGTGAAGTGGATAGTATTATTCACTCTCCCTTTTATAAATTAACTTCTTAGTTATTTCTGAAAAGCTTGAATTTGCTCCTGACCGATTGCTGACATTTTTTATGTTGCTTGATGAGTGTCTGGATACAGTGGGGATAGAGTGTACAGTATTCACAAACTACTTTTAGTTTGAGGAGCACATCCAACAGTCAAGCACAAGTTGGTTTCTTTATTATTCATCCCAAGACATGGGACATCTTCCTATCCCTTATGATAGGTTATGCTGCCACCTTCAAGTGATTGAACACTGGCAAAAAAAAGATGGGAAGGCCCCTCCTTACCTTACCCATATAGGCAAGGCTGCAGTCGCTGCACAAAAATGGATATCTTTTCAATTGTTCCATCTGGGATTAGGAGACTTTCTCTTTCTGGCTTTTCTATGCTCAGAATGGTACACAGACACCGCACTGGACATGTGAGGACAACCTGCAAGGTTGCCATTCAGTACTGGACCCTATGCAACACGTTCCTGTGCAATGATGCACTATATTATTAAAAGTATTGGGACACATGTCTTTACACGCACATAAACTTTAATGGCATCCCTGAGTAGCTCCCAGCCTGACACGATTTTGTTCCAGCAGCAGACGGGAAGTCCCGTATTCATACCGGAACACAGATCTATATACAGTTAAAGCGACATTGTGTACAGTGCTGACAGCTGCCATAGCAATGGTAAAAATGGTTCATTTGAGCCAGCTTGGCCCAAATTAACTATTTTAAAGTGATGGCAAACATGAAGTTAGGCTTTAAACATAGCAAGCTGTATTCTTTCAAATTGTTTGGAATATTCAGAGATGTAATGTCTTTGATATTCTGCCAAATTTAAATGATAAAATGCAGTAAGAACTGATGTCACAATATACTTGAGTGTTTTTTTTTTCTCTTCCTCAGGTCCTGTTCACAGGGGTGGCGGATGCAATGGGTGGGGAGATAATCCGCTCGTTGGGTGGAGACATTGCAGACTCTGTGTTTGATTGCACTCACCTGGTAACAGACCGTGTCCGAAGAACAGTGAAATTCGTCTGCGCACTTGCGAGGGGCATCCCCATTGTTACACTGGACTGGTTAGACAAGGTGTGTATTGTCTTTTTCATAGCATATTGCTCCTAATCAAATTGCATGTTTTTTTAGTCTTGGTTCTTAAGCGATACTGCTCAGTAAAGACCCCATTGGTGGCTGCTAGTATAAATATCTGTTAAATTTAGACAGACAAAGTTGGAGAAGTTAATGGAGTAGGGAAGGGTAACAAAAATTTTGTCTTGGTGGCACCAAGACATTAAGTGGCCATGAAATATCCCCAAGGGAAATATACCGTATATACTCAAGTATAAGCCAAGATTTTCAGACCTTTCTTTTTTTAAGGCTGAAAGTGCCCCCCTCGGCTTATACTCTGCCTACATGATTAGCGTGTCATGCAGACAGACGGCGGCCAGCGTGTCATAAAATCATACGATGGCGCTTCCAGTGTTCAAAAGCCGCGCCGTCCTCTTCGTTTGTGATAGGCAGAACACTCAATTTCCCAGCAGTCATTGTTCAGCCTATCACGGACATCCTCTCATTCTCGTCTGTGGCATGAGGATGAGCGGATGTCCGTGATAGGCTGAACACTGATTGCTGGGAAATTGAGTGTTCTACCTATCACAGACGAAGAGGACGGCGCAGTTTTGAATACTGAAATGGCCGCCGTATGCCTTTATGACACTGATCAGTGCAACGGAGGGCTACAGAGTGAAACACGGAGGCATGCACAGGACACAGGGAGGGACACAGGTAGGCTGCAATGGACACAGGGAGGCAGGCAGATCTGCACAGGGAGGCATGCACAGGACACAAGGAGGCATGCAATAGACACAGGGAGGTGTAGCTGCAGATGGGCACTGTTGACCCCCATTTCCACTTACAGTAGCTGCTTCATTTCTCACCCTCGGCTTATACACGAGTCAATACATTTTCCCAGTTTTTTGTGGTAAATTAGGGGCCTCGGCTTATATGCAGGTTGACCTATACTATATACGGTAATAAAACTTGACCGAAGCTCTAGCTTAAAGCTGAACTCCAGCATTCCCTTCAGAGTTGTACAGTTGCACAGGCTCCTTTTCTGTACTGAAATCACTTACACTGATTATTTTTACAGTGTGCATTAGACTTGCTGTAGCAAGTTAAATAGTCAGGAGGTCAGCAATGGCAGACACAAATTTCTCTCAGTAGAGGTATCCATTTTGTACTTGAAAGCCTAAAAATGTCAATTTTCTAGCCTTATCTTTTATGATTTTATTGTCTGACTGAATTATTTCCTACCTTCCTCTGGCTTCTTTGACAGTGTAAAAAGAGCGGCTGTTTCTTGTCTCATACAAATTTTCTGGTGAAAGATAAAGAACAAGAGAAAAACTTCAACTTTGTACTGTCGCAATCTCTGCAGAAAGCCAAGAAGGGTCCACTGTTTAAGGTACGGGGCTATGATTGTCACATTACTCCAAAGCTGGTTGGCAGTGAAAATCTCTAGCCTATGATTGGCAGGGTGTTAATATGCTTCAGTTATAGTTGGATCTTTTGGATTCGCTTGCCTTTATTGTTTTTGTCATGCATCAATGTAAATGCATTTCAAACAAATCTCAAACTGAATTCAGATGCAAGCCATTTTTCATCATTGACTTGCTTCTGAATCTGAAATCCGTGTAAACCTAGGGCTTGTGTACATAGGCTTTTTGTTTGCAACTGATCCCATTTTCTTTATCCTCCTCATGTCAATATTAATATCGCTGTAAACCTGGATTTTTTTATTTTTTGCACTCACTGTGAAATCCCCCTTTTCTGTTATGGCAATGTCCTGGTTAAACCTTTCACCATGTTAGTCACTGACTGCACCTAGATTTTCGGGAAAGAAGTCTAACTGTGAATGTAGAAAATGAATCTTTAGTGGCATGTTGTACTTCATGGTCTTGTACGCAATAAAAAGTTAGCTTTTCTCTGGCCCCAAGAACAGATCTTCAAACTGCTTGTCATTGATGATGCATCAGATGTTTGGACCAACAAAAATGCCTTCCTTAGCTCTTGGTATCAGTTATCCTTAAACGATAACAATCCTATTGCCCAAAGCTCCAGGAAGTTTTATCACAAGATTTTGATAGCAGCCAAGTCCACTGCATGGACAGGGTACCCAGCCTGGCAGAATGGCATCCAACAAGAGGATCCTCCAAATGACGGCAAAGGCTTCCTGGATTCCTGGGCAGATATGCCATGGACAACCTACTCCTGTGCGACAAACAGTTCACTCTGTCCAGGGACCAGATTGACGTCATATGTCCACAGAAGGTTTGGAGTGGAACTAGGCAAATAGGACTGTCTCAAAGGGAGCTACCATCAGGCCCAAGACTGTCATGCAAAAGCTTAGAGTCTGCATTTTTTTCCTGTGGAAAAAACACTCTAGTCTGAAACGTGTCTAGGACTAGTCCCAGATCCAAATAAGTTCCAGCGATGATTTGTAAAGTTTCAGGATCCACCCAAACTGCTCTAACGGAGATTGTACTGCTTGTTCACTCAGTAGGAGGTTGTCTATTAGCAGGGCTAATACTGGGGATAATACATTTGTGAACTTGAGAGGTGCTGTCAAGATGCCGATGGGCAGTGCCACGAGCTGATAGGGTAGGGACCCCACAGCCAAAAGTGGGAAGCATTGATGTGCTGTAATAATGTGGAGATACAGGTATTGGTTTGATGGATTTTGTGTGGAATTTCTGGGCTTGAGAGAAGACATTCAAAGCTTTTAGATCCAAGATGGGGGCAGATGTCCCCTTTTGGGTTAGGGAATGGTGAAAAAGTTGGAGGCAAACCACAAGACACATTCCATCCCAGGAAGTAAAAGCCATGACAGCTTGATCCAGAAGACCTAAGAAGGCCCAGTGGAGATCTGCTAATCTTTGTGGTGACACAGGAAGGTTGGAAGTGAGAAGCTGAGGAAAGGGCAGGGAGTAAAATTCCAGTTTGTAGCTCTGGGATACAAACTTCTGCACCAAAGCATCAGAAATGCAAGTTGTCCTAATCTCTGTAAAGTTTAGCAAATGTTCCCTGACTCTAGAAAGTTAAGGGGGTGGAATAGTAAGTGCCTTGTTAATTCAGGACACCGCCAAATCCAGTGGGAATAGTTAACTTTTACACAAAATACTTATCAAATGGATGCCAAGCTAATAAGTGCTTGGATATGAAGCAAACTGCTTATAAGGATGTTTACAGTCTCTGTAGAGGGAATAAGCTGAGTGCCCTAGCTTTAGTAGAGTGTGAGCTTGGGGTACCTAGTACAGCAGGACTGTCCCATCTGTTCTATAATCAGACATATGTTGCTGCTGCATGATAAGGTGATGTATAGACTCAGAGTAAAAGGCAAGGTCTGGGCAGCTGGTTGCAGATGATGGATGGCAGACCAGAAGTGACCAAAATCACTGTAGGTGGGCAGCAGGAACTGATCGAAATTTTACATGGCTCTTGCAAGCAGGAGCAGCAGTGGGCAGATGCTTCCTAGACACTGTATGAAGGTAAAGTTAAAGTGGTTGTAAAGCCTTAAGGTTTTTCACCTTAACAGCATTAAGGTGAAAAACCTGTGCTGCTGCAACCCCCCCCCCCCCCCCCCCCCCCCCCCCGCGCTTCTTACCTGAGCCCGATCCGATCAAGCTATGTGCACGAAGGAAGCGGCTCCAGCTGCTGTCTCTCTCATCATTGGACAGATTGCTAGCTGCTGTCATTCAAATCCTGTGAGCGTCCTGTCTGTGTCAAGGGACGCAGCAGCGGGAGCGAGTCTGCACAGGTGCCTCCATGGAAAGTGGCTTTTCGTGGGGGCCCCTGATGAAGAGGAGGAGCTTGGAGGAGCGTCAGCGGGGGACCCCAGAAGAAGAGGATCAGGGCTTCTCTGTGCAAAAGCATTGCACAGAGCAGGTAAGCATAGACATGTTTGTTATTTTAATACAAAAAGAAAAGACATCAAATTCTCCTAGAACACTAGCAAAATATTGAGGAATCGTGGTAGTAGGGAGGATCATTCTGGACTGGCCAACAATTTTTTGTAGTTTGTTAGCGTCCAATCCTCTTGTAGGTGGCGCTATAAGCCAAAGGTAGGAGCCTTCCTGGGCTTTTAGTGGATGAGACAGAAAGCAGATCAACGCATCTTTGTGTCAAGTCAAAGCATTTGACTTGCCTTTAACTTGCTTCTGAGTTTGCCGTGTGCATATCCTTTAACCACTTGACATCCGCGCTATGGCCGAATGACGGCCACAGCGCGGATCTCAATTCTCGGGAGGCCGTCATATGACGTCCTCCCCTGTGCACGCTCCAGGGCACGCTGTGATCACCGAGTCACTGAGACTCGGGTGATCAGCGATACGAGTAAGGGGCTGGTCCCGGCCCCTTACCATGTGATCAGCTGTCAGCCAATGACAGCTGATCACATGATAAAAACATAAGCTTGGTGATCGTTTTTTTTTCTCCTCACGCTGACAGCGGAGGAGAAAAAAAAAAAAAAAAAAGCCGGTCACCGGCTTATCTTAAAGGAACATCGGTCCCACCTTGCAATGCCCACCAGTGCTGCCTATCACTGCCACCTATCGGTGCCCGTCACTGCTGCCTCATCAGCGTACATCAATGACGGACAAAAATTACCCATTTTATATTTTTATAACAAAATTTTAAAAAAGTTTCATCCACTCTGCTGCATTTAATATTCCTGACCTGCTTATTTTGTGCTTTTAGGGCTACGAAATTCACATCACCTCCAGTGTCCAGCCAGAGCCTGAGGTAATGAAGGATATAGTTTGCTGCAGCGGGGCAACTTTCCTTTCCAAGATGCCCCGGACATTTACGGTAACTAAAACTTCTTTGTTGAATAGCACATCATCCCATTGTTAGCTTTTCAGATTGTGTAACACCATAAATCTTCATAAATTCTACCTTCTAGGAGAAGTGTGTCATTGTGTCGTGCCCAGAAGATGCAGCACAGTGCAAGTCAGTGCCATCGAGAATACCAGTTACTACAGTTGAGTTTATTCTAAGCGGGATAATGCGCCAGGAGGTTAATCCAAGTGCCTACTTGTTGAGCAGTGAAATGGAGAAGAAAGCACCAGCTCCCCCCGCCAAACGTAGACGCTGAGTTTGTATGAAGGACAGTCATTTTTAATAGGGATTTTTCTCTAATAAGCAGTGTAGATAAGCTACAGTTGAATAAGATTACCTTTTGCTTTCATTATGTAAATTCAATCATGATCATGGAGCCTTCGGTGTGAGAAGCTGGCATTCCTTGACTTGTGTGTTATGCCGTTGTTCTGGGGTAATTGCGCCTAATCTGCGCAGAGATGCCGCCTTGGAACTATCAGACATGTAATGGCCTTTTCTGTCAGAGCCTTTCACACAGGCATTTAAGGATCCCAGCACAAGTCTCCAGAGTATGCCAGCCACTGAAAACCAGTACATCTTCAAAGTGCCTGATGGGAATTTGTGTTATATTTCGGTTAAATTCCCCATATTGTATCCTTAGGAGTTGTTGCACTTTTAGGGTTTCTGACACTGCTTTGAAAACGCAACAGATGCTGACTAAAATGTATGTATAACTTTTTCTGTTGGAACTGCGAACTTCTGCCTGTATATGCACATAGAGTTTGTGCAGATTAGACTAGATTGTACACGCCCGCTGATGGCACTTCTATTGCCCTTGTCATCCTGTAGTCACTGATTTGTGCAGCAGTGCTTTCTGTCCATTGGCATTCACTGCTTCAGTTTATGTAGCCTTACTGTATCATAGTGTGAATAAGTACATTCTTCTAGATTCAGGCAAAATTTGTTTTATAAAAAAAAAAAAATGGAAAGCTCCAACCTGATACCAGGGTTAGAATTGATATGAATCAAAGGATGAGAACAGCACTCCTTTTGGTTTGCAACCCTGGTAATAGATGGGTGCTTGTAGTGACAGTAGAGGATGGTACAGAGCAGATCACAGTCAAATGATAAGTCACCAGCACTAAAGTTACAATGTCCCTTCCTCAATTCTTGGACACCACAGCCGGTACCGTCCAAAATTGTTTATAAAATGTCATAGCAAAAGTTACATATCAAAAGAAAAAACTGTATCGGTGCCCTCTAGACCCAATCTGACCCCCCTCCCTCCTCCCAGAAGGGGCCCTGCTGAAACCTAATAGGATATGCACAGCAACCATGGGCGTTCCGAGTAGAGGGAGTCGGTGGGTATGGGGAGGGTATGTTTGGGTCTAGAGGGCACCGATACATTTTTTTTCTTTTTTTGATATGTAACTTTTGCCATGACATTTTATAAATAAACATATTTAGTAATGCAACTACTACAATCGCTAGTGATTAAAGCCAAACTCCAGGATCGTTTTTTTTTTTTCCTCCATCTTCACTCATGATTTAAAAAATAAAAATAAAAGGATGGATGCAGCTCAGGCTATATTCACCCTTCATTTTAAAGCTGCCTCCCAAAAGTACCTCTTTTTTGCCACAAGATGTCACCTGGGTTGAACAGACCCAGCAAGCCAGAGGACATCAAAGAAAAGGTAAGAGAAAAAAACAAAGCATAAAATTGTACTGCAGTTGACGGTCTTGGAGGGGGACAGCACTAGCCTGGAGTTTGCCTTCATTCATTATACAGATAAAACAAATAGATCCCAATTACGTAAAATACACAATAGTGGTGATTGATCTTGCACCTGTGTGTGATTTGCTGCAACTACATGCTACTTTGTTCCATCTGTTTAGCGTCTGACTGTTCTGCGGCAAATAATCACTAGTAATTATAGAAACACAATTGTACTGCTGACATTTGCCCATGTTCCTCCATTCTAAAAGCCCAGTATTGCTCTGCTACAAACATCACTACTGCAGGGTTGCCTTGCTGGTCTAGAATGTCATTTTTAACCACTTAAGGTCTGCCTCCTGCACATTTACGTCGGCAGAATGGCACAGCTGGGCACATCAACGTACAGGTACGTTGCCCTTTAAGAGCCCAGCCGTGGGTCGCTCGCGACCCGGTCCTGAGCTCCGTGGCCGCGGGACACGCGGACCCGATCGCCGCTGGTGTCCCGCGATCGAGTCAGAGTTGAAAAACGGGGAGAGGTATGTGTAAACAAACCCCTCCACGTGCTTCCTAGTGAGGCTGTCACTGATCGTCTGTTCCCTGTCATAGGGAAAGACGATCAGTGATGTCACACGCCAAGCCACGCCCCCTACAGTAAAAAAAACACATACAGGACATGCTTAACCCCTCCCTGCCCCCTAGTGGTTAACCCCATTCACTGCCAGTGTCATTTACACAGGAATCGGTGCATTTATAGCACTGATTGCTGTATAAATGACAATGGTCCCAAAAATGTGTCAAAAATGTCCGATGTGTCCGCCATAATGTCGCAGTCACAATAAAAATCGCCGATTACGTGATTCAGTAATGCTGAATCGACATTACTAGTAAAAAAAAAAAATATTAATAAACATGCTATAAAACTATCCCCTATTTTGTAAACGCTAAAACTTTTGCGCAAACCAATCAATAATTGCGTTTTTGTGTTTTTTTTTTTTTTTCACCAAAAATATGTAGAAGAATACGGCCAAAACTGAGGAAAAAAAATTTAGTTTTTTTTTATATTTTTTTGGGGATATTTATTATAGCAAAAAAGTAAAAAATATTAAGTTTTTTTTCAAAATTGTTGCTCTACTTTTATTTATAGCGCAAAACATAAAAACCGCAGAGGTGATCAAATACCACCAAAAGAAATCTCTATTTGTGGGGAAAAAAAAAGGACGCCAATTTTGTTTGGAAGCCATGTTGCACGTCTGCGCAATTGTCAGTTAAAGCGACGCAGTGCCGAATCGCAAAAAGGGGCCTGGTCCTTTGGCTGCAAATTGGTCCGGGGCTGAAGTGGTTAAAACACAAAAAAATAACTGTTAGTGGCTGCACATATGCAGACTCATAGCCATAATGGGTTAATCCTAAACCTAGTAAAAGGATGAGACATCACCAGCACCCAGTTTCAAACATATACACATTTAATAATGCAATGTCACATTAGTTAAATAAGAGACCGCGTCGGGGGCCACATAGGGTCCCTTCCTTAAGGCGACAACTTGCAATGTGTAGCATTTTTTTGTTTTAGGAATTATGCCACTATGACATCACCAGGCACACTGTCAATTGAGGAAGGGTTAAAAAGAAACATTTGTAGATCTTGGGAATCCCACTGATTAGAATACGGTTCTATCCACAGCATAGGTGGATGGGTGTCAGACAATGGTACCAAAAAGAAAGACAGAAAAGGGCTGGGACACCACAGCAGCTACCATCCAAAAAGACTCGTTTTGGAAACTCTGCTGCACCTGTAGGTTCATTGTTCTTGATTGCCACGTTTATAGCAGAAGATGAAGCATCAAAATTGTACCGGGTCAAACACAAAGGGGAAATATTTATAAAAAAAAAAAATGTAGGCAAACAGATGACCCGTAGCAACCAGATCACCACTGTCATTTTCCCATTAAACACTAATGGTGACTGGTGTGTGGTTGCTATTGGCAGTAGACATCTTTCATTCCCTTTAAATAAAAATAAACCCCATTATTTGTGATGTCCTATTTTGTAGATTTTCAATTTCTGATGCAGCTCTGTGTGTGTATTTTTCTTAATCTTTGCCTGTATATAAAGCAGAGCCCTGTGTACATAATAAAAATAACGTATTTTTTGCTTTTTGTTTCTTTTTTTTTTTTATTTTCTTTCATATTGCTTAATTTAAAACGCTTCATCTTAACGCTATCTTCACACCTTTCCATGTGTATTTTCATGTCAACATGTGTTGTATTTGGCTGCTTATACCCTTCTTTCATCTTGACCTTCTGCCCAGCCTATGTATATAAATGGCCAGGCAGATGCTATCTAGTTCTGGGAGAACGTATCTGTACTGCCTTCCAGGAGTGTGTGCTCCCTGGGGCATGCAGAGACGCGATAGGAGATTGCTGCGTCCGCCAGATGCAGTGGATCACCGATCATGGCACCGGGCTGCTGAGATCGGCCCTGGTACCATGCGATTGCTGTGACCAATCACAGTGATCAGTTACAGTAGTAAACAAGGCTGTCGTTCATGATGCCTTGCTTACTACTGTGTGATCTCAGTGATTGGCCCTGGCACCATATGATTGCTGTGACCAATCACAGCGGCTCTGTACTATGTAATAGCTATAACCAATCACAACAGTAAACAAAGGTTTCATGAATGAAACCTTTTGAACAGTGTTACTGATCATTACTGTAATAGGTAATCGGAGTGTGTAAAGGGAAAAAAAATCCCTGATCACTTTTACTCAGTACAGTGACAATGGTTTTTTTTTTTTCTTCCTGTACTTACTGTCACCAGTGCAGTGTCACTATAGTGACCTTGTACCGCTGTGGCACTGGTCATGTACAATGGCTGGCTGTTCTGATATCACTGTATGCCAGCCATTATCTCTGATCACTGCCACAGCAGTACAATGTCACCTGACCAGTGCTGCCAGTCAGTGTCCCTAATCACCACCACCCACTCACATTGTCCCTAATCACTGCAGTCCACTCAGTGTCCCTAATCACCACCAGTCATATTGTACCTGGTCACCGCCACACCAGTGTAGTGTTGCCTCTGCCTGAACTAACCCTGGCCTGTTTATTGATCATGTTTTTGTCTGCTGCCTGGACTGATTCTTTGCCTGTTTGCTGACCATGTCTCGGCCTGAACTGACACATCTGTACATCCCGCTGGCTATGTTCCCACACCAGGCCAATAAACATGGCATTTCTGGGGAAGTCCTAAGCCAAGCAAGCCTAGCCTACTGTTACATAAGAACTGCAACTGCTAGAAGTGACATTACACTAAACTTTATTCTCTGACCACTCGTATAGAAATGACCATTACAGTACATTGGTTTGACTTTTTGTATGGTGTGCATCACACAAATCAACCAATTGTTTCAAACACGTGGGATCACCATACTTGGAAGGAGTAGCAGAATGTGTTTTGGGGTGTAATTCACAGTATGCCTATGCTGCGTGTGAGAAATATCTTGTAAACTTTGTAAATAAACAAACAAAAAAAATAAAACATTTTCTTTCCGCATTTTCCATAAACTTGTGGCAATAAAATTTTAAGTCTTCAAAAGACTTGCATGCCTCTTAAAAAAAAAAAAAAAAAAAAAATTACTTTGGGGTGTTTACTCTCCCAAATATCATTTTGTGGGTTTCTACTGTCCTGATGCTCCAGGGCCTCCAAAAAAATGTGACAGGTAGTTGGGAAAATAGATGCGTAATTTATGTGCTTCCTTGGATTTCGAGCCCCTCCTATGTGGCTAGGCTGTGAAAAGGTCTCGCATGTCACCATACAGAATGTGTTAGGATGTAATTATAAGTATGTATATGATGTGTATTAGAAAAAGCTTATTACTTGACAACTTTGTGTAAAAGAAATTTTTTTTAATTTCTTTCCTGTATTTTCCAAAAACTTGTCACGAAAAATGAAATTTTTAAAAGACTCGCTATGCCTTTTAAAAATACCTTGGAGTGTTTGCTTTCCAAATTGGGGTCACTGTCCTGGTGCTGAAAGGCCAAAGGTCTCCTTGGATTTTTGGGCCTCTCTGCATCTAGGCTTGAAAAATTCTCACACATGTGGTACTAATATATTTGGGAGGCATAGCAGAATGTGTTTTGGGGTCTAATTCTAAGGAGGTCTATCCTGCGTGTGAGAAATAACTAGTTAAATGGCAACTTTGTAGAAAAATAACAGGCAAAGTTTGGACTTTATAGATATAGTCCAGCGTCGTGGACACGCGAGACAAGGTCATCCTGTATGCCTCTGACCATTACCGTTAGTGGTTCTAAAGTCAAACATTTTTTTTTTTTTTAACCTTAATGCATTCCCTGCATTAGCGTAAAAAAAAAAAAAAAAAAAAAGTCAGTTTGCAAATCTCCTCCACCTACCTAAATATCTCACTCAATCCAGGGCTGTGCATGACTAGATCTCTTCC
This sequence comes from Lithobates sylvaticus, assembly GCA_028564925.1. Taxonomy (NCBI): domain Eukaryota; kingdom Metazoa; phylum Chordata; class Amphibia; order Anura; family Ranidae; genus Lithobates; species Lithobates sylvaticus. The sequence continues at coordinate 186,792,451 of CM053033.1, read as the reverse complement.
TTTTCACACAGGCACGTGGGCAGTAGCAGGAGTCATTGGTTCCTTCTGCTGTCAATCACATGTTTGTGAGGGGGAAGCTGGGGGCGGGGCTCCCTAGAGACACACAGCTTGAGAGCATGCATACTTGCCCTAATAGCAAGCTGCTTGCTATGGGGGCACATGGAGAAGAGGAGGAGCCAAGATCACCGACAGGGGAACCCCAGAAGAGGAAATTTTGGGCTGCACTGTGCAATACCTTTGCACAGAGCTGGAGAGTATTACGTTTGTTTTAACCGCTTGCCAACCTGCAGCCTGTCCCTGGAGCCAATATGTGGGCGTGATGCCCGCCGGGTACCTGCGATCGCTCCTGCCATAATGAGAATGGGATCTGTGTGTAAATACACAAATCCCAGTTCTGTCAGAGGCGTAAAGACAGATCGTGTGTTTCTACTAAGTAGGAACAACAATATGTATCCTCCCCCCAGTCACTCCCATCCCCCCCCAGTTAGAAAAACACAGGGAACATAGTTAACCCCTTGATCGCCCCCTAGTGTTAACCCTCTCCCCATGACATTTATACAGTAATCAGTGCCTATTTTTAGCTCTGATTGCTGTATAAATGTCAATGGTCACAAAAAATGTGTCTGCACTGTCACTGTCCCGATTAAAAAAAATAAATAAATAAATCACTAGTAAATAATAAAAATTACAAATCTTCCCCTATTTTGTAAACGATATAACTTTTGCGCAAACCAATCAATATATGCTTATTTTTACCAAAAATATGTAGAATATAGATCGGCCTAAACTGCTGAAGACATTTTTTTTTATTTTTTGTGGGGGGGGGGGGGGGGGGGGGGGATAGTTTATAGGAAAAAGTACAAAATAGTGTTTGTTTGTTTGTTTTTTTTCTTTAAATTGACGTATTTTTGTTTATAGCGCAAAAAATAAAAACCGCAAGGTGATCAAATACCACCCAAAGAAAGCTCTATTTGTGGGGGAAAAAAGGACACCAATTTTGTTTGTGTACAATGCCAGTTAAATAGACACAGTACCGTATTGCAAAAAATGGCCTGGTCAGGAAGGGGGCAAATCCTTCTGGGGCTGAAGTGGTTAATTTAAAAAAAATAAAATAAAATCTTTACTAACACTTTAAAAACTGGGCAATCCTTGAATTGTATTCACTACAGTGTAAACTTTTCAAATTTGGTCCAAAAAACTCAACCACTCAGTTTAGTCTTGGGTGAATGACCAGGTGTGACATACAAATTGCACATTTTATCGCCTAGAGTCCTTATAGCATACTCAGGCACTGCCTTCCACCATGAGGATTTGTTACAGAATGGTGTACACAAGTCTTGCTGTAGTCTCTTTTTGGACACACTTCCTCTACCCTCATACATAGCTAGGGCAGAGACTATGTGAAAGGGAGCCATTGCAAAACTGCAGGTGAAAATGCGCTCTGCCAAAGGCCCACACAACAGAAGAGCAGCAGCATTTTGGCTGAAAAACTGCTTGCCGCACCTAAACACTAGGCGCTTGCGCGTGAATTTATTCTAGCTATTGCAATAAATTATTCTCTAGCCCATGACATGAATTAGCATCTAAACACATTACATGAGTTGTTAGGTTTTTTTCTGCCAAAATTCTGCTCCCAAGAGGAAAGGAGCATCCAGTGTGCATGAGGCCTTATTCTCCTCGCCATGCAAAGGGTATAAAGAAACCTGTTCACAAAGAAGTGTTTGCCCATTTTCATTTAGGACTTGTCCAACACAACATCCTTTTGATCTGACACAGGCACACTCCTCTCAACTTGCCCATGGTCCTGTCCAGCCAAGCATGGAGCTCCATATCACTGGAAAAAGATAAGATGCCAGTCTTTTAGGCTGGGGAGGAGTATTACAGGCCCTTACAATCCAGGGAACATGGTCACCTATGGAAGCCAAGCTCCTCATCAACCTCATGGCTGTTTGGATGGTGCCACAACACTGGACCCTGCTTCAGGGAGGACACCCAGTCAGGGTGAAGACAATGCCATGGCTGTGGCCTACATGAACCATCAAGAGGGCACCAGGAGTCTGGCGCTTTCAAGGAAGCAAGCCCAATAAGCTCATGGATGAAAACTCACTGTCCAGTTGTCTCTGCAGTCAGCATCCCAGAAGTGGAAAGCAGACTCTTATCTCACCAACCACTGCCTAGATCCTTCAGCCCTATCCTCGGATGCCTTGATAAATTCCTGGACTCAGTCCAGCCTAATCCAGGACTTCCCTCAGATGCAAGTTTCTCCTTGTCTGCCCAAAAAAGTAGAACGAGAGAGGAAAACGGTGAGGCTGCTTTCACACTGAAAGCGTCAGTCGGTAGCAGTAAAGCACTGCTCGTTTTAGCAGCGCTTTACCTCTGTTTAAGTGGTGCTTTTGTGCCGCCAGCAGGGCGCTTTTAACCCCAAAGAAGGGGCTGGGTAATGGTGTTATGGTGTTTTGGGAGCACTGTGTACAGCACTCCCAAACTGCCCCTAAGATGCCGCTTGCAGGACTTTTCCGAATGTCCCGCAAGCACACCGCCCGGGTGTGGAAGCACGCATTTCAGGTGCTGTTTCTAGCGCTAAAACGCCTGAAAACTGCCTCAGTGTGATAGGGGTCTGATTCTAATTGCATCAAACTGGCCCAGAAGAACCTGGTACACAGACATACTCGGATGATCCCTGGCCTCTTAACTTCTATCCAATCTGTGATGGGAGTCACTTTGGGCAGGGGGCTGGTGGAACCCAGAATCCCTTGCTTCAGCTCCCCATGCACCTTCTATGTCTAAGTTACCCTGTGTCTATTAGGGGCAAAGGGTGACCAAGAAAATAATGGACATTAAGAATGAGGCTTGGATCACTTAGAATGGAACAGTGATATTTATCAACAATATGTTAGCCCTCAAGAAAACTATGATACATTAATTCCACTGTATCAGAACAAGGGAACATTGTAAGAGTTTTGTCCAAATACAGACAGCATGCAAAGGATCCAAGTAGTGTACGCCAAAGTATGAAATTTATGGGCAAGTCAAAATTAGTTTTTTTAATTAAAGATATGTTCGTACACTGTACTCGTGTTTACAATGGCACTGCCTTATATAAAAGTACAATTGCACACAGCTACTCATGTCAAAGACAGGTTGTATGCCGCACTTGGGTGGAAGAAATACACAGGCAGTTTCGCTGAACGGGCTTAACCGACCCATGCACATAAGCCCTCATAGGGTCATGAATGTAGAAATATAAAATTGCACATTTTAGAAAAAAAAATATATCTGTCTTTATTTGTAATTTAATCTCTATAAAAGGTTTTGTCCATTACAAATCTTGGAAAAAATAAGTATTTACATACACCTTATTTACAAGCAGTTAACCTTCATTATAGGACAGGAAACAGTGTTAAATCTTAAATGAACAGGAATGTATGCATTTTAAAAATGTGCTGGCTTATAAGGGTTAAGTCCAAGGAGGTGTGTGCCACCTCCTAACCCATCTCTTTTATTTACATTTTACACTTTGACAGCGAGCTGGGAGTATAGATAATGTTATACTGTATGTCCAGTGCTCCTCCACAGAAGTTGGAGTCTTTTGCAGCCACTCTGCCCACCCCTCCTCTTTCTGTCAAGCTATGGAGCTCTTATGTCAATCCAGTCACATAATGAATGCATGGACAATGGGAGGAGAGAGTCAGGACAGAGCGGCTTCTCTCAGAACAGTTATACTCCTCACGCTCTGTAAAATTGTGAACAAAAGAGAAGTCCAAGAGGTGGTTTACACCTCCTTGGACTTAGAAGTTGTTTGTTTTTTTACATGCACCAAAGTACTGTGCTCTAACTAGTACTATAATAAATCTGTAACTTTAATCTAAATCACATTAATCTAACAAAAAAACATGTACAGTGCTTATTCATATGACAGCAAAAAAAAAAAATCGATAGTGGTATATTGATTTATTTTATGGTCACATAGGGATAAGTGCATACATTCCAGGTGCATCAAAACAAAAATGTGTCCAAAGCCTCAGTTTGCTTTCTTTAGAAAGCAGCTACATCCCAAGTAGTAAAGTATGTTGCTTGCCAGTATGCCAATAAGAAGACAATTGCCCTTTGGGTGGAAGCAGTGTTCTCTCTGTAGAGTTCTGGAACACCTCCTGCTGACTCAGCGCAAGAGCTCTCCAATCAGCAAAGCTCATGCTCGCTGCTGATTGGAGATCTTCATCTCTGACATAGGCCCCATTCACACCTGGGCGTTTTGTAGCTTGAAGCCACAAAACGCTGGAGGGGAAAAAAAATCTATTATTCTCTATGGAGATGGTTCACATCTCCACTCCAAAACGCCTGAAGCTCAAACAAGTTCTGAAACTTTTTTTTTTTTTTTTTTTTTAAGGCAAATTTGGGCGTTTTTTCTGCTTTTTACATTGGTGACCTTTTGACCTGCACAAAATCGCAGCAAAAAAACACAGTAAAATCAAGACTTTCTGCCTGAAAACGCTCTGCTCAGGTGTGAATGGGGCCTTAGTAGGGGGATGTGGGACCTCTGTCACCAGACCACTGCTTCCACATAGAAAGTTTTTCTTTACAGCATACTGTCAGGAATCACCAAAGCAAGAGGTGAGGGGAAATCATTTTGGTGACAACGGTCTTTAAGGAATCTGTGGTTGTCATCAAAATCAGTGTCCCCATTGAAGGATTACCCTGTTGCAGACTTCAGCTATAAAAGCAGAGTGAATAGAGAAAGCTTTTATCAAACTTTCAGCAAGCTTTGAGACGCTTTCTCTAACCTATTAAAGCAACTTTCAACTCCTGTTTAGAAATGTAATACACAGATCTTAAACGGCAGTGCTGATTGTCACTTTAAACAGGTTTCAAATAGCGCTGAAGCCTGCTAACAGCTTGTTTAAAATGACAATCAGCACTCTCATTAGACACAGTGTTCAACATTTTCAAACTGGAGTTTAGAAGTGCTTTAAAAATCTTCAACAAAGCTCCATAAATACTTTGTAAAAGATCGCTGTTCACACTGCTCTTACACAAGCTGAATCCCATGTGAAACAGCCCAAAATTTGGGATTCTCTTTCACTCCCACTTTTAGCAAAAAAAAAAAAAAAAAAAAAAGGAGGGTGAATCTCCCCAAACGGTGACAGGCAGAAAAAAAAAAAAAGAAGAAAAAAAAAAAAAGGCTTTAGTTATACTCTAAGCAGGGCATTTCTTTGTCAGTAAAATACCCTACTTCGATCTTTGGTTGGTCGGTCCTAAAACATACATGGTACTAAAGCTGGCCATACACGGGTCGAATTTCAAAATATCTTTCTTTCGAAAATCTTATCTAAGAATTTTCGTATGAATTTCGCACCATTAGTGGGCTGCAGCAACGGCCGATTTTCGTGCGGCCATCGAATCAAAAAAATCCGACATGTTGGAATTTTTTTTAAAAAAACGAACGATTTTCGAACCAATGATGGGAGAATCGTGCGAGAAATGTAAAATCGAAAAAGAAATGCGCATGTGCAAAAAAAGAAGATTCCCGGAAAGAAAAGAAGATTCCCAGACAAGAAAATTCTTTTCTGTAGGAACATGAGGTGAAATTGAAGGTTTGGTTGGTCGAATTTCAAAATCAATGGTGGCACCATCGAATCACAAAATGCACAAATTTTCTGATTTTCAAAAGAAAGATCTTTCGAAATTCGACCCGTGTATGGCCAGCTTTACTGTAGGCACAAGAGAATGATAATCAGGTGTTGGCGTTCTGGATTATTTGAATGTAAATTTGTGCTGGTCTTATACCTGGTAAATGGGTCTCGTTAGCTCAGTTAAGTAAAATTTCAACGTCTAGCAAGCATTCCGCTCAACTGACTTTTTCTTTGAAGTTCTACGATCATAGCATACACTTTCATTTTAAAACATCAGCATTGTATAGCGTAACAACCATCCAACATCCCCTTGCATGTTGTGAGTGCTGCCTGCCTGCTGACCGTCTCTTCCCACAACTTCCTGGGTTCCCTCCATGCTTTACAGCTTCTCCTCTGTTTACTTTCAATTTCATATGCCATGGCACCTTGCTGTCTGCAAGCAGTGCTTCCTTCACTGACTCCGCCTCCTTAAACTCCTCCTCTCAGCACCTCTGTAGTATAGAAGGCAGGCTCTGTGAAATGTGTGACACACCAGTGCCAATCCGCAGGGCATAGAGAATATGCATCATAGAATTCAAAGAAGTAAACTGTGGGGATCTTCACAAAGTTTACAGATTTCCACATAATTCAGATTAATAGGCGATAAATAATTGAAATACAATGTGCAAATGAATCTATGATTTTCAATTTTGACCATAAAAACGCAATAGTGAAACACACTGATGATATGGCTGGATTTGTAGCTCAGAGCTTTCTAATTGATATTTTAATTCTGATTGGCTGAGTTTGGTTACTGTGTCATGCACATTGATCCTTGCTTTAAAAGAGAAGAATGTTTTTTTTTTTTTTTTTTTTTTTATGTGCTATTCATACTTCCCCTCGGTGGATGCAGCATCTGTCCCCCGCCGCCTCTTCACTGAGAACCGAGCCACCAAACACCTTCCTGAGTGGAGAGCTGCTGCCTGTCAGTCAGCATCTCTCCTGCTCTGCTTCTCCACGCTCATTAGTGCTGAGCTGTGGAAGGGCGAGGAGCGGCAGTCTCAGCGTCTCGCTGAGAGGCTGAGACTGCCATCAGTCCAGGCACCTGACTTCCGAAGTCGCGATGATGCGCTGCTTGAAATGATCTTAGTGACGTCAATGGATAGGGGACCTCAGGCCGCTCTCCGCTGAAAACACGTCACAGGAGTGCAAAATGAATTGAATTGCACTCCTGTGACCAATAGGAGAAGCCCAGCCTAAAAAACTCAGGCTGCACTTCTCCTTTAATGAGACAACCAAGACAAATCTACAAATTTTGCACTTAAAATAAATCTCCTGAGACCTATATGTAGGCTGCCTTTGTCAACTGCCTGGCCCTGTCTAGCTTCAGTACTTTAGTCACTGACCTGGAACAAGCATGTTGTATGCAGAGACAGAACTGTTCTGTGTCAGAGACTACAACTATCTTAGCTACTGGAGCTGTGTGACAGCCAGGCAACTAGCATTTTCAGGAAAGTCAGCCATGCTAGCTTACATATTACTCCCAGTATAGATTTCATTTTAAAAATAATGCCAATATCACTGAGGTAGTAAGCTCCTTTTTGATCACCCTGCATATGAATGGACCATCTTGTGCAAAAAATGACACTGTTATAACATTACATATGCTGCCCCCTGGTGGCTACATCAGTTCTTTATCCTCATCTTCATGATCAACATCCTCTTTAAGCAGAGCAACTCCGAGGCTCTGCAGGTTGGCCAGCATATTGGAAAGAGATTCTGATCAATAAGAAAAAAAAAAAAAACGTAAGGCATATGCAATATATTTTTGTAAGCACAAACCATCATTAGACATGTCTTTTTTAAATCAGTGCTGTGAACTACACAACTCCTCCTCTCCATGTAATGTAGGTGAAGTGCAGTGGAATAGTTGCAGTCCAAATCAGGAGAGCAGCCCAGGGTGACATCACTGTTCTTCCATAGATACAATACAGTGTGAAAAGCGGGCACCCGAGGACAGGAAGCAGATTACTGGCAGGATCACTAGATGCAAAACAGGAAAGCTGGAATATATTCATTTTTTTTTTTTTTTTGTGTTAATATACACTCAGGTAGTAAGCTATGCTTGGAGTTATTTAGGTAGTTTTAGGGAAGGTAAAGTTTTAGATAAGAGTGTTTGGATCATTACACCATCATCATTTTATAGGAGCCATTCATTAAAGTACAGAGATGCAATCATTTCCCCTGGGTATGTTGTTCCTTTTTAGTGATCTTATGCCAACGTGCACCCCAGAGCACAAAACACACGTGTGTATATCAGAAGAGCAGTGGACAGTGTCAGCAGTTCTTATTTGTTATTTTTTACTACCGTATATACTCGAGTATAAGCCGACCCGAATACAAGCCGAGGCACCTAATTTTACCACAAAAAACTGGGAGAACTTATTGACTCGAGTATAAGCCTAGGGTGAGAAATGCGCAGCTACTGTAAGAGGAAAAGAGGGTCAACAATGCCCATTTGCAGCCATAGGTCCCCTGAACTTTGTAGTTAAGGGTTCCTAGACGCCCCCTAGCTGCAGCCAAAATTTGGTGTCTCTGGACCCAAAGGGTCCCGAAATAACATTGCTGCAGATGGACACAGTTGACCGACTTTGGGGCCCTGTATCTAGGGGCCGCTTGGTGCTAGGAACCCCAAATGTTGGATATGTTGTAATGTTGGTTCCACTTGGTTTGCACACCAAATTTGGGGTTCCTAGCACCAAGTGGCCCCGAGATACGAGCCCCCCAAGTCGGGTCGGAAAATGTCAAGCACTTTTCTGCAGCAAAAAATGAAATTTTCCAACCCGACTTTGCGGCCCCTTATCTCCAAATTTGAAGTTCCTAGCACCAAGCGGCCCTGATATACGGGCCCGCAAAGTCGGGTCGGAAAATGTCATTTTTTGCTGCAGAAAAGTGCTTGACTCAAGTATAAGCCGAGGGGGGGACTTTCAGCACAAACAAAATGTGCTGACAAACTCGGCTTATATACGGTATTTTTTATTTTTGCAATATTATTTTTTATTTTTGCAATCTTTTAGGAGCCCCGTTGGGGGGCTTTGGTCAAGGGTCTAAACAGAGAAAGGAACTGATGACGGGGCTTACTCAGTCCCTTTCTCTGCAGTCTCAGATGCACTGGACTGTAAACAAAGTGCTCTTTGCTGGAGCGGCTTCCTGTTCATGCACAGACGGAAGCATAGTAAACATTGTTTACTATGCTTCAGTTAAGAATGAACACAGGTGCTATTGGTACAGATCACTCACTGTGTTCAAACATCCCCCGCAGCAGCCAGCAGGAGAGGAGGGAAGCTGGCAGCACTGCAGGAGAGACAGGAGGTGTCAGGAAAGCAAGAGGAGTCGGCACCACACAGGGTGATTAGGGTGTGCCCATGTATGTAAAATTTCATTATGAGTGCTGGCTATTCTTGGCAATAACAACATTCTCTGGTCAAACCTTAGGGACTAGAGTTGTAGGAAGCCTTCATTAGGAAGTTCATCCTACGTGCCCAGTAAGGTATTGAAAGTATGGAGAATTCACCTTTAGTTCCTGTTGCTCCGATAGCCCCTGGAGCACCAGCTGGCCCCTGTCCCTTCTCAGTGTGGGTATCCAGAGACTGGATTGCAACTGTCCGGTTTTTCTGGTACGTAGCAAATAATCCCTCCTGCCGAAGTGTGGCCTGAAAGAAAAGCCACATCACATTCAAAGCCAATGAAAAAAAAAAAAAAATTGGTTTGAGGACAAGATTGCTAGTAAGTATCAAGCCTGAAGAATAAAATTAATCGAGATTAAAAATAAGCAAATGATTTTTCCAGAACTAGCAAACTTACAATCATGAGGTTTTTGTCCCTTTCAGCATCCCGTAACTGCCGGGTCAGCTGCTCCTCACGCACCCGTGTGGCATCTTCTAGTGTACGCATCGTTTCTTGACTCCGATTCCTCTCCCGCTGCATCTGGCGCTCTGTTTGCCGAAGAGCCACGACTAGGAGAATGCAATATGAGAATTACTATACAAAAAACAATAGCACTAGAATTTTAAAACCGGTAATTTTTCTCCTTCATTGATGTACGCTGATGAGGTGGGACTGATGGGGACCGATGGGTGGCAGTAATGGGCACCGATGGGTGGCAGTAATAGGTGGCATGCGTGGGCATTGATAGGTGGTAAAGGCAGGTGGCACAGATGAGGCATAATTGCCTCTTCCTCTTCAGGACCGATGTCCCTTGCAGATGACCCGGTGATCAGCTTTTTTTTCTCCTCACACTGTCAGCGTGAGGAGAAAAAAAAAATAAAATAAAATTACTGAGCTTTTGTTTACATCATGTGATCAGCTGCCATTGGCTGACAGCTGATCACATGGTAAGGGGCAGGGACCGGCCCCTTACTCGGATCGGTGATCACCCAAGTCTCAGTGACTCGATGATCACAGATAGCGTGCACAGGGGAGGCCTGGCCCACGCTGTGGCCGTCATTCGGCTATAGCGTGGACGTCAAGTGGTTAAAGAAAATGAACTTCTTTTTCATCTATTACAGGCACAGGCTATACTGCCACCGAACAGGAGGAT
>CM053033.1:186624742-186777242 GCA_028564925.1 Lithobates sylvaticus | reverse complement strand
GATACCTACAAGAAACTGTCTACTATAAACCATATGAAAAAGAGACAGCACTAGATCTTTATTAGTAAAGTATCTGAGATGGTCTGTTTGGACTACAGCAGACATCTCAAGTCTCCCTCGAGCCGCGGGAGTCTCCAGCATTTGGCTGTGGGCTCCCGGACACCTGCGAGTGCAGGGAGATCTCCCGGCTGTGCCTGTCACTCAGCCACCCGACAAACAGAGCAGCCTGAATGGCCGAATGGAGTACGGCCGCACTGTCTGTGGCTGAGTGACAGGTGGATGTAAGGCTGCGAGCTGCGGCAGAGGGGGGACAGCCTATACTGCTGTCCTCAGTTTGCTTAGGCTGTTGCACGGGTACTTTCTTTTTTTCAGGTTGGTCAGCCAATTCAGCAGGGAAGGAGGGGAGTAGGCAGAAGACCGTGTGCCTGTGATCTGCAATTAAAAGAAAACCTGCAGTACTCTGGTAAAAGTTCCCCTCGCTTTGGCTGGCTCTTTTTGTACAGGTCAGTTCTGTAATGTAACTATCTTGTGTACAGCTATCCTAATGTCTCTCTCCCTTCCCGGTGTTGTATCATTATCCGTCCCCCATCACCAAGTGTCCGAGGTGTACTGCGCATGCGCAGTACACAGGACGCCCATATTCCGAAAATTGCCGAGGATGAACGGCGCCTGCGCCGTGAGTCCACTTTCAAGCCCCACCATCCCAGTGGACATAGAGTTAGAATATAAAAGTGCCGAGCGCAGCGAGGCCGTGCCCGATGCGTGGCGAGCGAAGCGAGCCCGCGAGGGGCCCTCTCAATTTGACTAACCCTATGTCCGCTTGGATGGTGGGGGCTTCTCCTCGACTCACGGCGCAGGCGCCGCTCATCTTCCGACAATTTCCGAAAATCTTCTGGATCCAGACTGCGCATGCGCTGTGCATGCGCAGTAGACTTCGGACACCTAGTGACAGCCGGACACTTGGTGATAGAACACCGGCATCTTCTTCCCCGCCTCAGAGGTAGTGCCACTATCTCGTCCTGCTTTCCTTTCAACCTCACACAGATCCATCCATCTCTGCCTGTCACACTGCTCTTCTCCCAGATGTTAAACCCTCGCTGCTTGCTCCTTGCTAATTTTCAGCCTCCCTTAAGTAAGGGCTTCACTTCCTGCACAAGTAGTGCTGCACGATCCTACAGGTCCCTGTTGTCTTCTGTGACCAGTGTGTCTCCCAGAAGACAGTGGAGGGGGGGGGGGGGGGGGCGGACATGGCATAGGTCGCCACGGATACTGCAGCTATCTATGCCAGGAAGTGGGAGCATATACCTGGATTAGACAGGTATCTGCTCCCTCCTTCCCCCTGAAAGGTGACACCGGAGGGGGGGAGGGTTTCCGAAAACGGAAGTTCCATTTTTGGGTGGAACTCCTCTTTAATGAAATCTCACCCTCTGCCCCTCCCTGACAGGCTATTTGCTTTTATTATACTGTGGCTATTCCTCACCAGCCAACAGTATTCCCCATGCCCATCCCTGACCATCCCTCTCCAGTCCCCTCCACCGCCATCTATATGCCTCACCCCCTTCCCTCATTCTATCACAAATCCTCCTCTTTTTTTTTTTAATCCCTATACAGACCAGAATTCCCCCAGTCTCACTCCAGTTCTTCTCCACCCATCCCCATTGTCGCATAGGAGACCACTGCGCATCGGCACCCGAAAGTGGAGAAAGAGTCCGCTTGACTGGGGAAAGTTTTTTATTTTAATTGCTACAGCCTGCAGATCACCGCGCCCAGTCTTCTCTGGCTTTGCTCACCCCCCTCCTGCTGGGGAATTCTGACTGTGATGGCCCAGGACCAGCAGCCCAGCTCCAGCAGCCAGAACCTGGAACCAGCATCTGTGTGATCAGGCTGCATTTAATGGGCACTGGTAAGGCTGCATTTTATTTGGGGGGGGGGGGGGGGGGGGGGGGGGGGGCCCCACGTCGCAAAGCGTCACCTCCCTGAAAATTAGTTTTTGCAGGTTGGGATGTCTGCTACAGCAAAAAAAAAGTGCCCAAATATTCTCCTATACATGCAACAGAAGACGGTTTATACTGGGAAACAACTTGCCCATTTAAGAACAAAGGTAGATTTGCAGGTGGACTCATGTTTTTGTGTAACCCAATTATGACTCCTAAAAAAGCACATCATACATTTTGGGGCCCCTTTACACAGCTTTAGGCCTGCCCCCCCCCCCCCCCCAATTCTGACCACCGACATTCCCCAGGGCCCACCCACTGGCCATTTCACCAAATCCTTCAGTGCACCCACTTTTAATTTTAACACTCTTACAATGTAATATATGAAAAATGAAAAGTCATCCCACATCATCAGTGATTTAAACAGAAAGGAATTATATTTTGGCCAAAAAATAGGATTTTTTGTACTCACCGTAAAATCCTTTTCTCTGTAATTCACCGACTGACACAGCTCCTCTCTTAGACCATTGGGTTGTTATGCCACCTTCTGGAGAAGACTAGGCATTACATGTTAACATGTGATAATAAAACTAGAACTTTCTAGTTCCGCCCAAGGGGCGGTCCCTTAGGTAACAACCCCACCGCATGGGAACTAAAACACTTTGTTACCCACGAAAAAAACAAAAAACAGAGTGCTCCTCAACTGGGAGTCACTACCTTCAAACCGCCTCCGAACTGCGGTAACAAATGTAACAGTGCATTTACTTAAGGTACTGTGTTTTTACCAAAAAAAACAGGAAAAAATTTAAGTGTAATTGCAATTATACGGCCGCCTGCAAAACTTTGCTGCCAAAAAAGGCATCAGCCGATGCACTGACATCTACCTTGTAGAATTTTGTAAAGGTGTGAACAGACGACCAAGTTGCTGCTTTACACACTTGAGCGACAGCCGCTTGATGTCGGAAGGCCCAAAACGTTCCGATTGCCCTTGTGGAGTGGGCCGTGACCGGAAAGGGGGGCGCCTGCCCCTTCAAGGTGTAGGCTTGTACTACAATCTGTCCCACCTGGAAATGGTGGCCGACGAGACCGCCATGCCTTTTTTCGGACCAGCCACCAAAACAAACAAAGGAGTCTGACTTCCGAAAAGGGACTAGTAGCAGACAAATACACCATCAGAGCCCGAACCACGTCCAGGGAATGGAGGGCCACCTCTTTAGGATGTGTCGGTTTAGGACACAAAGATGGTAACACAATGTCTTCATTGATGTGGAACGCCAAAACCACCTTCGGCAGAAAAGCAGGTTGCGGACGCAACACCACCTTATCCTTGTGGATAACCAGATAAGGCGACTTGCAAGACAAGGCCGCCAGCTCCAAAATCCTCCTAGCCGGAGTAATGGCCACTAAAGAGACCACTTTTTGGGAAAGAGTCAGAGGGATCTCCCTGATCTCTTCAAATGACGTTTTTTGAAGTGCCGATAACACCAGGTTCAAAAGCCAAAGCTGATATGTGTCCCTTAAATGGTGCTTAAAGCCAGTTTCTGGTCTACTCCTTGCTGTAGAAACAACATGATCCTGGATATAGAAAAGGTGCACGGACACCAACCTTTCTCCTCACACATGGAGATGTAGGCCTTCCAGGTACGATGATATATCTTCCGAGAAGCAGATTTCCGTGCTCTCAACATAGTTGGAATCACCGAGTCCGAAAGAGCTGTGTCAGTCGGTGAATATAAGAGAAATATATGATTCCTGCCACCACAAGGTAGAATCTTGAGCAGGACCCTACACTAACAGCCCTACCTTTTCAATAACCCCCCCCCCCCCCCTCCATTTATCCTCCCCTAGCAGATCTAAGTAAACAAAAAAACAAAATATATCCAGCAAAGAGACATCCCAATCCAGCACAGAGATGGCCCAATCCAGCAGCTGTATTCACACCACCCCCTCCTCACACCTGTATATGACACACACTCTTCACTTGTACAATAGCCCTTACTTGTAAAGTGGTCTTCCTAGTCTCAGCTCATTTCCATATGTCTACGTTTTGGGTGGAGCTCTGCTTTAAATGACATACAGCAGCAGCTGCTGACTCGCACGCAAACAGAAAACCAGCACAGCCACAAAGCACCCGCGCATCCACCCCTGCATTCTTCCAGCCCCTCGGGACACCTGCCCCCCCTACAAGTAAATGGGCTGTCCCCCCCGATGGCGGCCTCAATTCAGGGCAAAGTGACAGTTTCTGTGTAAAGGTCACTCTGCAGCACCTAACCCACTGACACTTACCTTGCAGGTGCTCCCCCGCTGCTTTATCCTCCAATGCAGCCAGCACCAGAAGCCACAGTGTTGGTTGATGCCAGACACTAATGGAGAGATGACTTAATTCCCACTATCATATGACAGTGCTGGGGACTATATAACGACGTAATCATTGGTTGTTCCTTGTGGGTGCAAGGCCAATGTGTGCAAGAAACCTTCACAAACACTGACAGGAAGGAGTACTGCCCTTCTCTCATAATGTTATAAAAGATAAATGTGTACTGTATATTGTAAGGAGTTTTTGTGCGTTTTTCTCCAGGTGCTCCCATTTTCTCTACCCTATTTACATTGTATAAAGACCCACAGTAAGTATCTGCAGGACTGTGAAACTGGACTGCAAGATCTACAAGTAAAAGGAGTTGATGTCAACATTTGCAATGTATTCTGTAAAATGTGCAATGCTGGTGCTATAGAAATACAGAAAATAAAATAAAAAGCTACAATACATTTTACTTACAGGTCATCCTCTATGGCTGAGATTTTAGGTCTTTCCTCCTGTGCCAATTTTACAAGGGTCAGTCTTTGTGCTACCATACCTGACAGAAGCAATGTATAATGAAGTCAAGCTTAGACCAAGCAATGAAAAAAAGGTGAATTAGATTACATTGATACATTTTACTTTTTAAAGTTACATGTTTTTTTAAAGTGCAATTCGATCCATTTTTCTTTTGAGTGGGGAAGGTTTAAAACCTTTCTGGCTTTGAATCCTCTTGTGTTCTCAATGAGGATACTTCCCCCTCCTGTACCCTTCACCAGAGTCACTGGACAGGAAGCATAAAATTGTCTTAAAGCGGAAGTAAACCCATCGATTTAACAGTTTAAAAAAAAAAAGGCATGCCGGGAATGCCAACTGCACATTGGCTGTGCTCTCAACCAGTCAAACCATCCAATGGCTGGTGTCATAACGGATCACATGTGCAGCACTGTGGCAGTTGAAGATTAAACAGAGGCAAAGATGGCAGCTTCCTTGGCTGAAAACGATAGGGGGTTTACTTCCACTTTAATGGGGTGTTGTGGAAAATTTTATGAAGATGTATTTTTAATGTATTGTCATAAGTCTCCCTGTGTTCGTTCTCCCCTAGCCCGCTCTAAAGAGCTGACTGGGGCAGACTGTAGCTGGTTGAGATCCGTTAGGTAGTGAAAAACTTCCTGGGATTGGAAAGAGTCGTTTGCAGAGTGGGGGTATGTCCGCCAGCGAAAGGGCCCCTGTGAATTGCACAGATGATCGTCTTAGGGGATATGTTTGCTCTGCAGGGATAGGTTATGGGCAGATGTACGCTCATTGTCTCTGATCAGCACATGTCGAGATTCGCAGCGTATAGCAGATAACCTTCCATCCAAAAGGAAGGGTAGCATAATCCAGGTATGCATTGTTCTCTGGGACAATGCATATTAAGGATTACTATCGGTGAATTTGTAGTCATCATTCATTGGTTATTGTATAAATTCATTTATTCTGTGTCATGTCTTTATTTGGTCATGTCCTTATATAGTCATTCACATCCTGTGTTCATTTTCCTGTGTGGTCACAAACTGTGCAGGAGGGGTTTAGCTGTTGGATGCAAACCCTCCAGGGTTTGGCTTCCTGGTGATATGTAAATAAAAGCAGATGCACGGCTCAGGGTACTCAGAGATGCTGATCGTTTTGAGAACGTAAGAATGCTGGTGATGTCTGTTTACTGGGGAATGGGAAACCAGGGGAGACATACGATCTAAAAAGATAAGTCATTATATCATTAAGACGGAAATGGGCGCTTATTAGAGTGTAGTGGAATATCCACTACAGGGGAAACAAATAATAAAGCAGATTGTGTTGAGTGATTGCCTCTCGCTTTATGCTCCGGGTGACCACAACACTGGGATAGCAAGTGACAGAAAATCCTCTCTAAAACCATAAAAAGAGAACAAAAAAGAAAAAACTGTTTCACTGGACTTCCACTTCATGTGGTGCTTAGAATTAAAATGAAGATAAAAAAATCAAGGCTGTAGTTTTTTTTGTAGGTTTACAAAGTGCAATTTGGCATTGGATGCGGTTATTGCTGCCAAAACAGGGAGGACTTCCCTCCATTTCTTAACCAGGACAGAAGGACCTAAAATATTATTGTTTGAAAGAGATAGTGTGCTGGTGACGCTTACACTAAATAAATGACACAAGTGGACTGAGCCTGTTGTAGGAAACAAAGTTCAGGCACTTTTGTTAAAAATGGATGCGATGAGAACAGACATTGTTTATAAGGTTGAATAAAGACATCAGTCCATCCAGTTCAACCTGTGTGGGTGTGTATTTATGTCTCTACCATTTCCCATATCCCTGTATATTGCATTAAGAGGTTGTAAAAGGTAGAAGGTTTTTTCATCTTTCATATTCTATGCATTAACCACTTCAGCCCTGGACCAATTTGCAGCTAAAGGACCAGGCCCCTTTTTGCAATTCGGCACTGCGTCGCTTTAACTAACAATTGCGCGGTCGTGCGACGTGGCTCCAAAACAAAATTGGCGTCCTTTTTTTCCCACAAATAGAGCTTTCTTTTGGTGGTATTTGATCGCCCCTGCGGTTTTTATTTTTTGCGCTATAAACAAAAATAGAGCGACAATTTTGAAAAAAATGCAATATTTTTTACTTTTTGCTATAATAAATATCCCCAAAAAAATATATAAAAAAAACATTTTTTTTCCTCAGTTTAGGCCGATACGTATTCTTCTACATATTTTTGGTAAAAAAAAAATCGCAATTAGCGATTATTGATTAGTTTGCGCAAAAGTTATAGCGTTTACAAAATAGGGGATAGTTTTATAGCATTTTTATTAATATTTTTTTTTTTATTAGTAATGGCGGCGATCAGCGATTTTTATTGTGACATTTTGGCGGACACATCGGACATTTTTGACACATTTTTGGGACATTTGTCATTTATACAGCAATCAGTGCTATTTAAATAGCACTGATTCCTATGTAAATGACAGTTGTAGTTAGGGGTTAACCACTAGGGGCGGGGAGGAGTCAGTGTGACGTGTTGTGTTTATTTTACTGTAGGGGGGCGTGGCTGTACGTGTGACGTCATTGATCGGCGTTCCCGATGACAGGGAACCGCCGATCACTGACAGTCAGTGTAGGAAGCGCGGGGAGAGGTTTGTTTACATAGACCTCTCCCCGTTCTTCAGCTCCGTAACCCGATCGCGGGATACCAGCGGCGATCGGGTCCGCTGGTCCCGCGGCCGGGGTCACGGAGCTCCCGACCGGTCGCGAGCGCGCCGCTAGCGGCGCGCGCGCGACCACGGGCAGGCACATGCACGATCACGTACCGGTACGTGATTCTGCCTGCCCGTGCCATTCTGCTGACGTATATATGCAGTGGCCGGTCGGGAAGTGGTTAAGATAAAAAGCCTTCTGTGTGCAGCAGTCCCCCTCATACTAACCTGAGCCCCATCTTAATCCAGCGATGTTGCAGGAGAGACTCTGCTGTCCGAGACTCTCCTTCCTCATTGGCTGAGACAGCAGTGAAGCCCCACTGGCTCCCGTTGCTGTCAAAGTCAGTGAGCCAAAGAGTGAGAGTTAAATCATGTTTGGTTGCTGGGACAGAAATTAATGGTGTTTTTGGCTCTTTAAAAAAAATAAAAAAAACCTTAGTTAGACTTACCGGTGACGGTATTTCTACGAGCCTTTCAGGACAGCACCTTGGAGAGAGCGCAGCTCCGCCTTTACCCAGGAAACACTGCGTGACAACGCCCCTTTTTAAGATCAGCTGCTTCCACCATGCCTTCAGTTGTTATCGAGAAATCCTCCGACATGCTGGAAAATATAAGCAGACAGTTACCATGCCCTATAATTATACATTATACATCATAACCTAGGGAGGGAAGTAGGCTGCTGTCCTGAAAGGCTCGTAGAAATACCGTCACCGGTAAGTCTAACTAAGGTTTTCTCTCTTCGCCTTTCAGGACAGCACCTTGGAGAGGATAACCAAGAAACTTACTTCAGGGTGGGACCACTGCCTGCAAAACCTTTCTCCCGAAGGATTGGTCTGAGGCTGAAAGCAGATCCAAGCGGTAGTGTTTTATGAAAGTTGAAAAACTGGACCATATGGCAGCCTTACAAATTTGTTCAGGCGATGCTCCGGCCTTTTCTGCCCATGATGCCGCTACTGCTCTGGTTGAATGAGGCAAGATTCCTTCTGGAGGCTCCAAACCTAGAGAGGTGTATGCTTCTTTAATGGCTTGCTTTAACCATCTTCCAAGGGTGTTTTTGGAAGCTTTACATCCCTTGTGAGCGCCCTCCATTAAGACAAACAATGAGGATGATTTCCTAAAGTCCTTTGTTATTTCCAGATATTTAAGAAGACATCACCTGACATCCAGAGTATGGAAGGCTTCTTCTCCTGGCCCCGAAGGTGAGGGGCAAAATGTAGGGAGAATGATCTCCTGTGCCCGATGAAAAGCAGAGCTTACTTTTGGTAGGAAGGCTGGGACTGTCTTTAGAACTACCCTGTCTGGTAGGCACCTCATGAATGGCTCTTTGATTGATAGAGCTTGTAACTCACTGACTCTACGAGCTGATGTTACTGCCACCAACAACACAGTTTTAAACGTTAAAAACTTAAGTGAGGATCCTTCTATTGGCTCGAACGGAAGCTTTGTTAGCCCTTGAAGAACCAAAGATAAATCCCATTTGGGAAAAATGATCACAGGCTTAGGCTTTACTTTAGCCATGGCTCTGAAAAAACGAATTATTAAAGGCTCCCCTGACAGGGTTCTTTCCAAAAAAACTGATAAGGCCGCTACTTGCGTTTTGAGCGTACTTGCTGCTAGGCCTTTCTCCAATCCGTCTTGAAGAAACTCTAGAACTGAAATTGTACTAGACAAACTAAAGTCTTTTCTGGAACACCATGTATTATAAACTTTCCAGACCTTAAAATAAATGTCTCTTGTCACCTTCTTCCTACTTGCAAGAAGGGTAGTAATGAGTTTTTCTGATAGTCCCTTTTGTCTTAGGATTTGTTCTTCAGAAACCAAGCTGCTAGGTTGAGAAACGCTGGATCTGGATGAAGAAACTTGCCCTGACTCAGTAGATCTGACCTGTTTGGTAACTTCCAAGGAGGTTTTACTGAGAGGTTCATAAGGGTTGCAAACCACGGCCTTTTTGGCCAATAAGGAGCTATCAGAATTAGTTCCGTGGATTCCAGTCTGAATTTTGCTAGTACCCTTGGAATTAGTGGAAATGGGGGAAAAGCGTAGGACAGCTGGAAGTCCCATCTGTGAGCCAGAGCATCTAACCCCAGAGCTTGATCCTGTCTCTGAAGGGAGAAGAAAACTGGTACTTTCGCGTTTTCCTGACTTGCGAATAGGTCCACCTGAGGAACACCCCAACTCTTGGCTATTGTCTTGAATAGATCCTGATTCAGAGACCACTCTGCTTCTCTTACTTCCCTCCTGCTGAGGAGATCTGCCAAGGTGTTTTCCGTCCCTTTTAAGTGTACTGCCGATAGGGAGGCCAAGTTGTTCTCTGCCCATCTCAGTATCTGGCAGGCTAAATCCAACAGAGTTCTGCTTTTTGTGCCCCCTTGCTTTGTTATGTATAACACTGCCGTCATATTGTCCGTCAAGACTTGGACATGCTGATTCTTTAGAAGTTCCTGGAAGGACAGAAGACTCAGATGAATAGCCTTCAACTCTCTCCAGTTCGATGACCTTCTCGCTTCTGACTTGGACCAAACCCCCTGAATAGTTTGTTCTTCCAGGTGGGCTCCCCACCCCCATGCGCTGGCATCTGTGGTCAGTCTTTGGGTTACTGGGAATGACCAGTGAAGACCTTTTGAGATGTTTCTCTGGTTTCTCCACCACCAGAGTGATCTTTTTGCTCTTACCCCTATGACAAACTTTTTCTCCAGCGATTCCTGGTAGGACCAATTTGTCAAAATGTCTGCCTGCAGCGGACGAGCATGTAGTCTGGCCCACTGTACTGCAGGGATTGCTGCTGTCAGCAGACCCAGGGCTGACATGGCTTGTCTTACTGAGAACCTTGAATTGGACTGAAGTACCTTCAGAGCCGACTGCATCTTTTCTATTTTTTCTTGGGGCAGAAATATTTTCTGTTCTACTGAGTCTATTTCGTACCCCAGGAACTTTGCTCTTTGAGCTGGTATTAGGTTGGACTTCTGAATGTTGAGAAGCCAACCCAGACCTCTTAGATGTGCTTGAGTCACTTGAAGGTTGACTTCCACCTGACTTTTTGAGTCGGCGAAAAGTAGCAGGTCGTCCAAGTAGGGCACTATTGGGATCCCTTTCAGTCTCAGGGGTTCCAATGCTTCTGCCATCACTTTCGTGAAAACTCTGGGTGAGGAGGAGAGGCCGAATGGCAGGGCTCTGAACTGGAGATGCCAAATCTCCCCCCTCCCCAAATTGACTGCCAGACGTAGAAATTTCTGGGACTGGGGTGCTATTGGGATATGGAGGTATGCATCCCTCAAATCGATGGAGGCCATGTGACACCTGGGGGTCAGCAAGTTCTTTACTGAAAAAATCGTGTCCATCCTGAATCTTTTGTATTTTATGGATCGATTCAACAGCTTCAAGTTGAGGATCAGACGGAACTTTCCCGATGGTTTCCTGACCAAGAATATATGGGAATAAAACCCTTTTTCTTTTTGTCCCTCTGGGACTTGAGAGATGACATTCTGTTGCATCAGCTCTTGAAGAAGAGACTTCATAGCCAGAGCCTTCTCCTGATCCTTCGGTAAGTTTGTTACGTAGAACCGACTTGGGGGGTTTTGTAAAAACTCCAGATGGTAACCCTGCTGGATTATCCCTAGGACAAATGGACTTCTTGTTGTTTTTTTCCCAACTGAGCAAGAAGTCCTGAAGCCTCCCTCCTACTGGAAGCTGGTCACTGTTTTTTTAGGGGATTGCTCAGGGTTTCTGAACAATACCCCACCCCTGCCTCTTCCTCTCTGGGGGTTCCAAGGTCTTTTCTTTGTTTGGTCCTTTTCCTTATCAGTTTGTCGAAAAGGACGAAAATTCTTCCTCTGTTGTACCACTTTCTTTTTCTGAGGAAAAGCTTTCTTTTTGTCTGCTGTCCTATCAAGTACAGTCTCTAATTCCGGACCAAACAACAAGTCCCCTGAAAAGGGAATCCCACACAATTTCCCTTTAGAGGCTGAATCCCCTGACCAAGTTTTAAGCCAGAGGGCTCTTCTTGCGGAATTAACCAATGCTGATGACCTGGCAGACATTTTGATGGATTCTGCCGAGGCATCAGCCATATATCGGACGGCTTTTAACAGAGTAGGGAAGGACTCTAATAAATCTTTCCTGGAGGTACCTGCCACCACATGATTTTTGAGTTGGTCTAACCAGCATTCCAAATTTCTGGCCACAACTGTGGCTGCCATTGCAGGTTTCAGATTGGCTAATGAAGAGTCCCATGCTTTCTTCAGTAGCCCATCCGCTTTTTTGTCCATAGCGTCTTTAAGAATTCCCATATCCTCAAAGGCTAAGTCCGTTTTTCTGGATACTTGAGAGAAGGCCGCATCTATCTTTGGCTTCTTATTCCAAACACACTCCTCACTCTCCTCAAAAGGGAACCTCCTTTTAAGGGCTTTAGAAAAAAATTGTCCTTTCTCTGGATCCTTCCATTCCTTTTTAATGGAGTCTGTTAACACCTTGTGTACCGGAAAGACTCTATGTTTAACCTCCTCCAGCCCCTGGTACATTTTGTCATGTACTGACAGCTGAATTTTTTCTTCCTGGATCTCCAGTGTAGTATAAATTGCCTTGAGTAAATCATCAACTTCCTCAAGTGACAGTTTATATCTAGAAGCCTTGGCTTCTTCTTCCTCTTCCTCATCATCAGAATCAAACGTTGAGGGAGGAATGCTTTCCCTTTCTTCCTCAGACTCACTTTCAATTTGCACAGAAGTGGACGGAGGGAGACTGGATTGAGAACCCTGTTCTTGGCTGGAACTCTGACCACGCTTTTTCACAAGGGAGCGTACTGTCCCTAGGGCCTCTGCTAGTTCTTTTCTGACTGAAGACAGGAGTTCCTTGCACTCCTGTGAAGACTCCTCCTTCACTAAATCCGCAATGCAGGATCTGCACAGGGGTTTGGGCCAAGAGTCCCTTAAAGGATTTTTGCATGAGGGGCATTTTCTTGAAGTTCTCTCTGACTTAGCAGTAACTTTCTGAAACGACAGAAATAAAAGAACCCACAGGTCCTCTTTAACTGCAGCCACTAAAGAGTACAACAGGTAGACCCCCCAAAGACAAACACCCTAAGTGCCCAGAGTCTCAATCCCTGCTGAACTGCTAATGGACCTTTACACCAAAGCAGACAGCTGCAGGTTAACTTAATACATAAACCAAACAAAAAACACCCAGTGATGTAAAGGAAAGAGGTCCCTCTGTACCTCTCCTACCTGGGACTGGCCGGGAACCTGGGCGCCTGCATCCGCCATAGCTGCTGAAGATCCGTCCTCCATTTCGATCGTAGCAGCCGCCGTCCGCACGCTTTAAATGGCTTTCCGACCGTGCCAAACAAACGGAAGTCCCGGCCAGAGGACCTGCCCCTTCCTCCTGCGTTCCAGCAGCTGGAACCAATTGCTGCTACGCCCTGCCGGAGGCCTCCACCCACCGGAACTGGCGTCCCCCGCCGTCCGGGATTCGGCGCCGCCATGCTGAGGCCTGGCATGGAACGCTCGTTTCTGAGCACAACCGCGGCCCCCCGAACGCACGGGCGATCAACCTCCGGCAGTCCATTACTCCTGTGAGCCGACGAAGGAAGGGAACACCGGAACACCAACCCCATCGTTCGGGAAGGTGCTGGGCTGGTCTTTGCGAACGTAAGCACAAGGTACTGCCAAAACCCTTGTTTTTTCCTTTAAAGAGAGCGCAGCACCCCTGGTTCCCCAGCAGTGTTCCACCATGGCGGAGGAAACACTAAAACTGAAGGCATGGTGGAAGCAGCTGATCTTAAAAAGGGGCGTTGTCACGTAGTGTTTCCTGGGTAAAGGCGGAGCTGCGCTCTCTCCAAGGTGCTGTCCTGAAAGGCGAAGAGAGAAAATAAATAAAAGCATTGAATATGTTGGCACCATGTAAATGAGAAAGAAAAATTGAATGTTTATATTCCAGTACTGCAGTTTCTTACCTTGTATAGTATCAACTCTCTTGGTAGCAAAAGAGACCCTCTGGCCCAGGGTAACCAGCCGCTGCAGAGCACCCCTGAAGGTCTTTTCCTGAAATTCCATTACCTGTACAAAACTACCAACATACACAATTAATAAAAATTAAATATGCGGGCACATTTAAAGCTTGACTGCAGTTCTAACCCAGTAATTTTTTTTTTTTTTTTAAATATCTCTGCCCAGACCACAGGTATTGAACAATTTTGAGACTGCACGTTGTATTCAACGCTTGGTATAACACACTGGGGGTTCCGTGCCAACTATATGTTCCTCCACTTTATGTGGTTTTTTTTGTTTGTTTGGTTATATATTCTTCCTTTGTTTTCTTACCTTTCTTACCTTTCCAAAAAAAATCGCTAAATGACTGGATTTTCTTGGAAATGTATAGCCGTTAAGACTGTCTTTTATTTAGATGTAAATGCTATGACAAGATACATTTTCTGTGATATACTGTAAAACTGTTTATTTTTTTACATTTGGCACTAAAAACCGTTTAAAAAAAAAAAAAAAAAATAATATATATATATATATATATATATATATATATATATATATATATATATATATATATATATATATATATATATATATATATATATATATATATATATATATATCTCTGCCCAGTCATGTCACATGCCTGCCCAGGGTTCCCTTTCTTATCTGCCCCAGATGTTGGATGGTCTCAATGCTGCGCTTATGGAGTTATCTGAGCGCCATTGTCTGCAGCATTTTCTTGTGAACCCAGGGTCCTGGGGAGGCTTCCTTTTTTATTGGGGAGGGGCTGTCAGGGGGCACATGTACAAAAAAACCCAGAAGCTTAAAAATGGACTGTAAATATGGAAATGCATGTGAATAGGGATAGTGAAAACAAAGCACAGAGAACCACACAAAAAACCATGACAGATACTTGTATCCTTTTTATGCATTCAGAAACACAAGGGAGGGAACTAGGGTTGTCCTGAAAGGCTCTTAGAAATACCGTCACCGGTAAGTCTAACTAAGTCTTTCTCAAATCGCCTTTCAGGACAACCCTGGAGAGGATAACCGAGAAGCTTACCTAGGGTGGGACTACTGCCTGCAGTACCTTCCTGCCAAAGGCCTGATCTGCAGCTGACAGCAAGTCCAGTCTGTAGTGGCGAAGGAAGGTCGAGTAGCTTGACCACGTGGCCGCCTTACAGATCTGATCAGGCGTAAGCACCGGGATCCCTTTCAGCCCAAGAAACTGCTGTTGCCCTTGTGGAGTGGGCAGCAATCCCGCTGGGGGCACTTCCCCTTTGGCCTTGTAGGCCTCTGCAATAGCCCCCCTAAGCCACCTGCCCAAGGTGCTCTTCGAAGCTTTTTCCCCGTTTTCGGGTCCTGAGAAGATCACAAAGAGGGCATTAGACTTCCTGAACTCCTTAGTGACCAAAAGGAACTGCAGAAGACATCTCCTTACATCTAGCGTGTGGAACGCCTCCTCACCTGCGTTGGCAGGAGCTGTAGAGAAGGTAGGCAAAACAATTTGCTGGAGCGATGAAACTTCGAGGAGACCTTGGGCAGGAACGCTGGGTCTGTTTGAAGAACCACTCTGTCTGGAAAGATTCTAAGGAAAGGTTCCGTAACTGCTAGAGCTTGCAGCTCACTAATACGTCTTGCTGACGTAATAGCCACCAAAAAAATAGTTTTCAAGACTAAATCTTTAAACAAGACCCCTGTAGGGGTTCAAAAGGTGCCTCCATAAGCCCTTGAAGGACAATGGATAAATCCCAACTAGGGAAAAAGGTAGGAGCCACTGGCCTATTTCGAGCCAGAGCTCTAAAAAATCTGGAAATTAAAGTCTCCCTGGACAGGTTTTTTTCAAAATAAACAGATAAAGCTGCTACCTGCGTTTTCAGGGTGCTAGCTGCTAATCCTTTTTCCATCCCCTCTTGGAGAAATTCCATAACGGAAAAAAAAAACATTAGACAAAAAAAAAGGGCCCAAAGAGCTTGCAGTCAAATTAACCCACAGCAGTCAAGCAGCACAAAAACCAGAACAGGAAGCCGCGTCACTGGCCGCCGCGTCATCCGCCCTTAAAGAGACATTGTCACCTTGCCCAAGCAGGGCAAGATGATTGTCTCTGAAAAGGGCCACCCAGAACCACACTATAAATAGCTAGTTAATGCTGCACCTGTGGCGAGTGTTCAAGAGCCGTGGCTATTTTGATTAGTGGATGTTTACATTCCTTTCCCTCTCCGACTTGCTCTATCCTTGTGAGCGAGCCAGGAGTGGTGAAACACATCAAAGAAGGTCAGTTTTGGGTGGAGATATTTTGTATGCATTGTTAATTGTCCAAGAAATAGAGTAAAGCACCGTACACATGAGCAGAACATCAGAAGACGCTTGCCGGTTCAAAAAAAAAAAAAAAAAAAAAAGGGATGGATGACAGCTGACATTCTGCCTGTGTGTATATCTGTCTGTCATACAAAGCCGGCCGTTCGGCAGCCGACTCACGATCAGCGCTCTCAGTCAATGGCAGAGAGCACTGATCGAAAGGTTTTGGTGGGGCCATCCCCCCTGTCAGATCACAACCCCTCAGTGGGGGGGGGGAGATCGCTGGACTAACCTTGCCTGGTAAGTCTCACCAGAGCGGTCAGTTTTTTTTGCGTAACCCAGAAAAAAATAAAAAAATAAAATAAACACTGTTAATGTGTACCCGGCTTAAGAAGAGTAAATACTGGAATGCAGCTTTTATCTCTACATTTATTTTTAATATACTGGACAATGACAACAGATGTAACCACCCAAAAGTTAATCTTGTAAATGTGGACAGAGAAACATTCATACCCATCGATCATTTCTTTCAGTTTGAGCGATGTTTGTTCTGCTTTCTCAGATCGACTGGAAAGACTGGTAGATGCAATATGTGTGGCACACAGCTCATCTTGCAGAGACTACAGAAGAAATAGAATTTTGTTTAATCCATGCACAGACACATAACACTGCATTCCAAAAAGCGCCATGTGTGAAAAGTGGTGTTGCCATAGCAACCAAATTCCATTGATATTTCTAGCGAAGGTGTGAAAAACACTGTATATGTTCAGTTGGTGTAGACAACATACTTTCTTATAATCGGCTTTTATATAATAAATGCCAGTATCCCAGTCTCCACCCCGTGGTTGGCAGATCTCTCAATAGGGTCTCTTTGGTTGTTACGTTAACTTTACATTATCAGTTAAGTGTTAATTTCTCACGTTTCCAATTCCTCCTCACCTTACTGTGAAGCTTTTCCATTTCTAACTCGGCTGTCCGGTCTTGCAGTGCATGTGAG
This sequence comes from Lithobates sylvaticus, assembly GCA_028564925.1. NCBI lineage: Eukaryota > Metazoa > Chordata > Amphibia > Anura > Ranidae > Lithobates > Lithobates sylvaticus. Next base: position 186,760,524 of record CM053033.1, on the reverse strand, counting down.
TGAAGGACCAACTGCTGATTACTCTCTTGCAAAGAATTTTCAAGAGAATATATCTAATATGGGAAAAAATTAAATAAAATACATGCTCAAAAAAAGATAAACATACAAAAAGGAGAAAAAAAAATAAAAAATAAAAAATAAAATAAAAAAAAAACCCTATCCTGTGTAATCCCATTTGAAGTTTATGGCTAGTTTCTCTAAGAATATTCTTACTTCTCTTACAACCCAAATATTAAGGACTAAATCGAAGCAACTTATGATTGTAAAGCTGGTAATGCTATCCAGGGAACACTGTATACACTGCAGTGAGCTTCAGCAAGCTCTCATAAGTGCTGATAGAGAGGTGTGCAGCATCTTGTTATTGGATTCTAGGCAACCATCGCTCTTGCATTAAGACAGTAAAGAACCAATGTTACCAAAACACCTGGTTATGGTCAAGAAGGAAACTTTAAGCAGGGAGGTCACCTGGTGTACAACAGCTAAACCCAAATGAAGTATAAACAGTGGCCTGGTAGACTGTTTTCCCAGTAGGAATTACAAGATTTAATTTTAGCGTTTGCCCAAGTATACAATGCCTTGCGCAAAAGTATTCACCCCCTTGGCTTTTTACCCATTTTGTTACATTACAGCCTTTAGTTCAATGTTTTTTTTTAATCTGAATTATATGTGATGGATCAGAACACAATAGTCTAAGTTGGTGAAGTAAATTTAGAAAAATATATACATAAATACTATTTTTCAGAAATAAAAAAAAAACTGATAATTGGCATGTGCGTATGTATTCACCCACTTTGTTATGAAGCCCATAAAAAGCTCTGGTGCAACCAATTACCTTCAGAAGTCACATAATTAGTGAAATGATGTCCACCTGTGTGCAATCTAAGTGTCACATGATCTGTCATTATAAATACACACCTTTTTTGAAAGGCCCCAGAGGCTGCAACACCTAAGCAAGAGGCACCACTAACCAAACACTGCCATGAAGATCAAGAAACTCTCCAAACAAGTAAGGGACAAATTTTGTTAAAGGTTAGGTTATAAAAAAAAAAAAAAAAATATATCCAAATCTTTGATGATCCCTAGGAGCACCATCAAATCTATCATAACCAAATAGAAAGAACATGGCACAACAGCAAACCTGCTGCACACCAAAACTCAAGGACTGGGCAAGGAGGGCATTAATCAGAGAGGCAGCACAGAGACCTAAAGTAACCCTGGAGGAGTTCCCCAGCAGAGACTGAAGTATCTGCACATAGGACTACAATAAGCTGTACGCTCCAAAGAGTTGGGCTTTATAGCAGAGTGGCCAAAAGAAAGCCATTACTTTCAGCAAAAAACAAAATAGCACATTTTGAGTTTGTGAAAAGGCATGTGGGAGAGTCACAAAATGTTTGGAGGAAGGTGCTATGTCTGGCACAAACCCAACACACCACATCACTCAAAGAACACCATCACATGGTGGTGGCAGCATCATGCTGTGGGGATGTTTTCAGCAGTCTGGACTTGGAAACTGGTCAGAGTTGAGGGAAAGATGGATGGTGCTAAATACAGGGATATTCTTGAGCAAAACCTGTACCACTCTGTGTGTGATTTGAGGCTAGGACAGAGGTTCACCTTCTCCAGCAGGACAATGACCCCAAACACACTGCTAAAGCAACACTTGAGTGGTTTAAGGGGAAACATGTAAATGTGTTGGAATGGCCTAGTCAAAGCCCAAACCTCAATCCGATAGAAAATGTGTGGTCAGACGTAAAGATTGCTTTTCACAAGTGCAAACCATCCAACTTAAAAGGAGCTGGAGCAGTTTTGCAAGGAGGAATGGGCAAAAATCCAAGTGGTAAGATGTGGCAAGCTCATAGAGACTTATCCAAAGCGACTTGGAGCTGGGATAGCCACAAAAGTGAATAGTTATGCACATTGACATTTTCTGTTATTTTGTCCCATTTGTTGTTTGCTTCACAATAAAAATAATCTTCTGTAAATTAAATGAGGCAATTTCTTGTTAAAAAAAATAAAAAATGAGGCAAATCCTCGAACAATCCATGTTAATTCCAGGTTGTGAGGCAACAAAACACGAAAAATGCCAAGGGGGGGGGGGGGGGGATACTTTTGCAAGCCACTGTACTCACAGTATATCTGTGGGATGATCAACAATCTAGAAGGGTCAGTCCACCCAAAGAAGATATTTTAGTTATAAGAAGAGCCTGGTGGGCTGGTCTGAATGCAACCTCTCCCTACCATAATACAGACTGTTCCTGTCTCCTCATAATGGCAACAGGAGGTGTACAGTCCTTCAAATGCAGCTGCTGAGGTTTTACTACTAGAGTTCCTGAAACATTAGGAATCCTAACTCTCCATTGACTACCTATATCCTTGTTTACACTGACCATTGGGGCAGCATTTTTACTGCTCTTCAACTGCTCTCCCTTAAGCTGCAAAGGCAGCGTATGGGGGGGGGGGGGGGGAAGTACGCTTGGCGCTGGTGATGTGTTCCTTCACAGCAAAGACTATCCCCCCCGTCACATTTGTGAGGCAATACTGCCCGCCGGGTGTAACCCATGTATTGGGACCATGTGCAATCCTTGCACACTTCCTTGGACAGTTTAAAGAGGTTTAACCACTTGCCGACCGGCGCACGACGATATACGTCGACAGAATGGCACGTACAGGCAGGAGGGCGTATATATAAGTCCCTCCTTTAGCCTCTCCGTGCCATCGGGAGCGCGCCGGGAGCGGCGCGCTCCCGCGCCGGTCGGGACCCCCCGTGAGTCCGATCGCGGTCCCCGCGGACTCGATCGCCGCGGGGACCCCCGCGATCGTCTCACGGGGCGGCTGAACGGGGAGATGCCGAGATAAACAGCATCTCCCCGTTCTGCCTAGCAACTAGTGACGCCGATCTCTGCTCCCTGTGATTGGAGCAGAGATCAGCATTCACTAGCTGACAGCCACGCCCCCCCACAGTAAAAAACACACCCCTAGGCATACTTAACTCTTACACTGCCCCCTTGTGGTTAACCCCTTCACTGCCAGTGTCATTTATACAGAAATCAATGCATTTAAATGCATTAATTGCTGTAAAAAATGACAATGGTCCCAAAAATGTGTCAAAAATGTCCGATGTGTCCGCCATAATGTCGCAGTCACAAAAAAAATCGCAGATCTCCGCCATTACTAATAAAAAAAAAAATTATTAATAAAAATGCTATAAAACTATCCCCTATCTTGTAAACGCTATAACTTCTGCGCAAACCGATCAATAATCGCATATTGCGATTTTTTTTACCAAAAATATGTAGAAGAATACGTATCGGCCTAAACTGAGGAAAAAAAAAAGTTTTTTTATATATTTTTTGGGGATATTTATTATAGCAAAAAATAATGAATTTTTTTCAAAATTGTCGCTCTATTTTTGTTTATAGCGCAAAAAGTAAAAACCGCAGGGGCGATCAAATACCACCAAAAGAAAGCTCTATTTGTGGGAAAAAAAGGACGTCAATTTTGTTTGGGAGCCACGTCGCACGACCGCGCAATTGTCAGTTAAAGCGACGCAGTGCCGAATCGCAAAAAGGGGCCTGGTCCTTTGGCTGCAAATTGGTCCGGTCTGAAAGTGGGTAAACAGCGCACAACTTTACCTTAAATTTATCTTTTTTATATCTTTTACCACACCTCACACCTGGAACTTACCCTCTGCTGCATTTTCTGTTCATCGCTCTCCTTGTTCATTTCTTCTGATTTTAGTTGCACCATCAAACTAAACACTTTCTCTCGCCATCGTTTCAGGAGAATCTGTGTCTTCTGTCCATCAATATGGGTTCCCTTACAGAGGAACAATGACAGAATCAACAGACCTGACAACCACACAAGCAGTCCAAATGATGGAACATGATAATGGTATGTGCTACATGCTGCTATAAAGTAAAAACCCAAAACACGTATCCAGATTAGGACATCCTTATCTGCATACTTGCTCTTGGCCAGGGTTCTATTATCTGAAAACGTGCAGTTGCTAAACACTAATTAATTGGTGTTGTTCCTCATTTGAATCTGCTTCACATTTCTTTTGAAAGCAATGTATTCAGTAAGGAATTAGATGCAGCAATCTGAGGCTTATCCATCCCTGACTGTAAAACATTGAAGCCAAAGTGTCATCATGACCGCAGTTATTTTCAGAAGTGGTTGACAACAGCAGCCTCCGTAAGCTTATTACAACTACATGAAATTACTATTACATGAAAGCCTTGACAGACCATTCCATTTACTGGTTTATATTTTCAAATGGATAAATCATAAAATTACTTACTGTCTTTTTGCAAAGATCGTTTTCTTGTAGCGTCAATATGTGTGTGAGAGATGACAAACGGGTTTGAAGGAGAGACGTAGAGGTCTGCAAAGCTTCTCGCTCCTTCTCCAGAGTCTGGAAATACCCAGAGACACAGATGTAAACATTCCAATGTAAAAAAAAAAATATATAAAAATAAATCAGTATCCAGCGATTTCTATACTTCCATTCTTCGTGTGGCCCTTAAAGCAGGATTCCACCCTAAAGTGGAACTTCTGCTTTTCGGAACCCTCCCCCCCTCCGGTGTCACATTTGCCACCTTTCAGGGGGGAGGGGGTGCAGATACCTGTCTAAGACAGGTATCTGCACCCACTTCCGGGCATAAACTCCCACGGAGTTTACGCCACTTCCTGTCCCGGCGCAGGGTGTATAGTGTCTAGTAAGCTTAGTACTAAAAAATAGTATTAAACCAAAGGCTACCATTTGTCCACAGGTACCAGAATAGTGTGTTTGAACTCTGGGTGTGATACCATCCATACTATGCTTAGGCTGGCCATACATTATGACATTTTCTTTCCTTTCAACCATGCTGACCGCGTTGATGGGGGAATTCCTTGCCTCTACGCTATTATATTCTGACAGTGGGACTTTTCTCTGGCATCCCATCAGAATACAATGATCACTCCTACTGGCAGGCTGGTTGTAATGAAGTTGATTGATACATTTGGCTTCAGTACAACCTGCCTGCCCATAGACAGACCAGAATTCTGTTTGGTTCTTGCGGAACTCCAATCTGTCTAGGTCCGGCTTTAATGAATTACCATGGCTCTGATGAAGGGAATGTACCTGACCCCCCAAAACACATTTGCACTTTCCTAAGATAAATAAAGCAAACCTGTAAAATACCTAAAATTTCAACTCTCCTTTTAGAACTAACCCTCTTTCTTCTATAAACAAAAGATGAGTCATCCGATTAGGTGATAGACAAGACCAGAGAAATTCCCCGCTCAACTTACAGACCAGCCTGCAAACAACTAATTATCCTAACAGTATGCATTAAAAACAGGGGTTTAGTTTGCACACATTTGCAAATACATGCATAAGCTACAGAGCCCTCTCGAGGCACCTTGGTATTTTCTGTAGTCCGAACTCTAAATTTTGAGAGCCTCCAAAGTGGAAGTTCATGCATTATAATGGATAGGCTCCCTCCAGGTTCACCTGCCCTCTGCCTATCCCTTATAATGCATGTGCTTCAATTTGCAAATGTGTGCAAACTAAACCCCTGTTTTTAACGCATACTGTTAAACAGGATAATTTGGTTGTTTGCAAGTTGGTCGGTAAGTTGAGCAGGGAATTTCTCTGGTTTTGTTTTGCATGCTTTGCCCTTCCATGTGCTCCATGCTGCAAAGTCCAGCTATAGGTGGAAGCAGTGACCGTTTGTATCCGATTAGGTGAGGATTGAATCCCTTTTGGAGATACCCAACTTTGGCACAGTCAGGAGGAAGAAAAATAAATAAATAAATAAAAGGGGTGAACCTGTTCTGTTTTCACCAGTATGCCTGTGGTGGCCTACTGCTTTAAACCCCACATCCCTTCCTTCTTCTCTTGTATAAACTATTAAGTTTGAAAGGCCAACTTTAAATTTATGAACCGCTCTGCAGAGAGCGCACACCTTGACAGTGGTCAGACTATGCATGCATAAAAATTAATACATTAGTGTTACTCAATTGGGTAATAATTACACCAAGGCAGATAATATGGTAAGATTCAGCACTTAAAGGGGTGTTTCACCTTACAAAAAATGTATTTAAAAGTCAGCAGCTAAAAAAAAAGTAGCTGCTGACTTTTAATAAGTACACTTACCCTCCCAGGGCGCCCGCGATGTCGGTCGTGGAGGACGAGCTGTCCCTCGGCGATCCGGTTCCAGCGCCGCCATCCTCAGTAAGGGAAACTGCTTCCCGTTTCCTACTGCGCATGCGCGAGTCGGCGCGCGGCCTACTGCGCATGCGCGATTCCAATTTGTGAATGGGGAACATGTTGTGTTGTGGGACACAGTTCCCATAACACACCGCGCCCAATTCACTAGAAGACGGAAGGAGAGAAGATCACTGCGGCGCTGAAAGAGGCAGATTAGGACGATCTGCCTAGCAACAGCCATTTCTGGTAAGTAAAAAAAGATATTTTTTTTTTTTTTCTTTTCATTTTAAATTCTTATTAACATTTTTTTAAAGTTTCTTTTTTCAGGGTGTCCCACCACTTTAAGTTAGAAAATATTACACAATCAGAAGTTAGTGGAAATCTACTGCTCCCAACTAGATATCCAAAGTAAGCATCAGACATCAGCAGAAGGCCAAACCTGAATCGTACTCTTGAGTTCTGCTATCTCTCTCTTCTGATCTTCCGCCTGGCGATTATCTGGTACGAGCTCCCCTATGTACGTCCTCAACTGCTGCACTAAAGAATTCCGAGATCCCAATTCCATGTGAGATTGGCTACAGGTAATAAAAGACATGTCAAGATCAGATCATGGGTATTATTTCAACACTCTTTACAACTCTGCTAAGCAGCACTTGCATCAACACCAACTACAGTGGGTATAGAAAAGAATTAAAATAATCACATTTTGTTGCTTTGCCGCCTGAAATGAAGACAGACCGTTTTTGTTTTATCCAGCTGTATTTGCCTATAACATCTAAGTGAAAGAGAACACCAACATGTCAGAAAAAAAATTAAATAAAAACATTTTCAAATCACTGAGTTGGAAAAAGGATCACTCCCCTATGTCAGTCTTTTGTTGGACTACCTTCTGCTCTAAATTACAGCCTTTAGTCTGTTGGAATATGTCTCTACTAACTTTACACACCTAGACGTTGTAATATTTGCCCACTCTTTGCAGAACTGCTCAAGTTCAGTTTAATTTGACGTTTGTGGTCTGCAGTCTTCAAGTCATTCCCCAAAATTTTCAATGGGGTTTAAGTCTGGGCTCTGACTAGGCCATGCAAGGACATTCGCCTTTTTCTCCTTTCACCACTGTGTTTTTGCTGTTTGGGTCATTGTCATGTTGGAAGGTAAACTTTCTTCCCATGCACAACTTTTTGGCAGAGGGCACCACATTTTCCTCAAGAATTTGATGGCATTTTGCCCCATCCATTTTTCCCTCTATCCTGAAAAGTGCTCCAGTCCCTGCTGCAGAGAAACATCCCAATAACAGGATATAACCACCTCCATGCTTTACTGTAAGAATGGTGCTATTTGAATGTTGAGCTGTATTGGATTTCTGCCAGACAAATTGTTTGGTGTTGAGGCCAAATAATTAAATTTTTGTCTCATCTGACCACAACACCCCTTTTCCATGCAGCCTCAGAATCTTCAAGGTGCATTTTGGCAAAGCTCAGTCGTGACTTAATGTGGCCTTTAAGGGGTGGCTTTTTTTCTCTTGCAACCCTCCCATACAAGCCACATTTGTTGAGAATTTGTGATATTGTTGTCACATGCACACAATGACCACTCTTTGCCATACATTCCTGCAACTTCTTCAGAGTTGATGTAGGCCTCTTGGTAGCCTCTGTGACCAGTTTCCATTTGGCCTTTTTATCCAGTTTGGAGTCACGTCCTAATCCAGGGAGGCTCTGTGTTGTACCAAATACCTTCCACCTCTAGGCATTGATGAAGCCTTTTTTGCATCCATCTAACTTGTGACTGTCCTCAACTTTATCCCGGAGATCTTTTGACAGTGCCTTGCCACCTATAGTTTATGGTTTGCTTCAGTTGCACTACCAGGGACTTAAATGCTCCAGGAAAGCTCTTTTCACGCCGAGCTAATCAAATGGCCACAGCTGATCACAGTAGAAAGTCAAATGGCATTGTGTGCCATTGAGAAGGTGATTAGCTACACCTATTGAGTTTACAAGTCATTTTTAGTAGGGTGATCTTTTCCAACTCGGTGATTGTTTTTGATTTCTTTTTTTTTCCTGACATCTTGGTGTTCTAGCTTTCACTTGCATGTTATAAGTTACATTGAGTAAATACAGCTGGATAAAACAATAAAACGGTGTCTTCATTTCAGGCTGCAAAGCAACAAAATATGATCATTTTTAAAGGGGGGGGTGATTATTTTCTATATCCACTGTAAATACCCATAAACCAGGGCAATTTCAGAAAATCAACAAGCTCTAATAAAAAATAAACTGTTCATGGAGTCCCCATGTGTCCAAAATCTATATGCATGGTGAGAAACTTTAAAAATAACGTGCGTGTCCCCATTCTCCTCCAAGCAGGTCACCACTAGTTTTGCTTCATGTGCCAGTTTTGATGATGTGATGGTAGGGGTAATGCACAGACACAGCAAGGCCCCTATTGACAGCCAATGATATTGAAGCAGGTCAAGCATAGACAAATCTCTAACTGCCTGGCTTAGATGATTTGTACTGAGAAAAGGTATGGAGGCTGCCATTCCTGGCCTATTTATGGACATGATAGTTGCCTGGCCTACTACGAGTCAAGTGTGGTCATACTGAAGACAGAACACCTTTGTTCTTGTTGTCATATATTTAAAGTGGATCTTTAGTCAGACAATCATATCCAGATAGATGCCTTTGCAGGTATAGCTATGTAAAACACACACACATATACATATGTTTTTATAATATAATATATATATATATATATATATATATATATATATATATATATATATATATATATATATACACACAATATTTATATACACATACATATACACTTTTACTGTTTAAAATCCAGCAATGCACTGTCTCACCCAGATCTACACTGTGCCTAAAATCAGAGCAACTAGAGACTGATCAACTGACATATTTACTGTTGCTGAAGGGGGGAGAAAGCAACTGAAATGATACAAAATGTGCAGAGGACACACTGATTAGGGAGAGAGAAAGAAGGAAAGCAGGAGAGGTGACAGGATAAACTCTGCTGCCAAAAAGACACACACAAAAAAAAAAAAAAGAAAAGAAGAAGGAGTTGAACATACAAGGATAGGGTCTTATCGCCCTGATATTCTCTACTCTCATCCTCTCTGACTAAACCAAGACATAAGATCAAGCTGGAAATGCACACATTTTAAATTGCAGAAAGTGACATATACAGGGGGTCCCCGGGTTACAAACAAGATAGGGACTGTAGGTTTGTTCTAAGTTGAATCTGTTTGTAAGTCGGAACAGGTAAATTTTTTAAGTGTAGCTCCAGCCAAAAAATCTATTTTTACGTTTTTTAGATAACATAGGGAAGGGTTATCACCCCTGTAACATTTGTTTTGCTGTCTGTGCACCTGTTCAGAAGATTTCACCTCACCTTCTGTCCCATGACAATTGGATTTTGAGAATTTTGGGTTGTTAGGGAAATGTGGACTGGTGATCAAGCATCAGTGGAGACCTTTTTCCCATATTAACTCTTACAAGAGAATTTCCCTTCCTAGGGGTGATTTCCTCTCACTTCCTGTTGTCTCCCTCCATTTGTAAGTAAGAGTCGTTTGTAAGTCGGATGCTTGTAAGTCGGGGACCCCCTGTAGCAGGAGATTTACAAAAACTGGTGCACACAGAATCTGGTGCAGCTGTGCATAGAAGCCCATCAGCGTCTAATTTCAGCTTGTTCAAATAAGCTTTGACAATATAACTTGGAAGCGGATTGGTTACTATGCACTGCTGCACCAGATTCTGTGTGCACCAGTTTTTGTAAATCCCCCTCCATAGTTTTGGAGACCAAGGAGAGGAAAAGTTTCCAGTAAGGAAGTGACAGCTCTGGGCTTCAACAAAATGGCAGCCTCCACAAGAAGAAACATGAGCAACGAGGAAGGAAATTTACAGCACACACTTATTTTGGTAGCATATTCATTAATGTTGAATGTATGTTCTTTTGTTAAAAAAAACAAAAAAACATTAAATTGTTATGCGTAAATTGCACTTTAACCACTTCAGCCCCGGACCAATTGGCAGCCAAAGGACCAGGCCCCTTTTTGAAATTCGGCACTGCGTCGCTTTAACAATTGCGCGGTCATGCGACGTGGCTCCAAAACAAAAATTGGCGTCCTTTTTTTCCCACAAAAGAGCTTTCTTTTGGTGGTATTTGATCGCCCCTGCGGTTTTTATTTTTTGCGCAAAAATAGAGCGACAAATTTGAAAAAAATGCAATATTTTTTACTTTTTGCTATAATAAATATCCCCAAAAAATATATAAAAAAACATTTTTTTTCCTCAGTTTAGGCCGATACGTATTCTTCTACAAAAAAAAAAAAAAAAATAAAAAAATAAAAAATCGCAATTAGCGATTATTGATTAGTTTGCGCAAAAGTTATAGCTACAAAATAGGGGATAGTTTTATAGCATTTTTATTAAAAGTAATGGCGGCGATCAGCGATTTTTATTGTGACTGCGACATTTTGGCGGACACATCGGACATTTTTTACACATTTTTGGGACATTTGTCATTTATACAGCAATCACTGCTATTTAAATAGCACTGATTCCTATGTAAATGACAGATGTCGTTAGGGGGTTAACCACTAGGGGGCGGGGAGGAGTCAGTGTGACGTGTTGTTTTTTTTTTACAGTAGGGGGGCGTGGCTGTCGTCTGACGTCATTGATCGGCGTTCCCGATGACAGGGAACCGCCGATCACTGACAGTCAGTGTAGGAAGCCGGGGAGAGGTTTGTTTACACCTCTCCCCGTTCTTCAGCTCCGTAACCCGATCGCGGGATACCAGCGGCGATCGGGTCCGCTGGTCCCGCGGCCGGGGTCACGGAGCTCCCGACCGGGTCGCGAGCGCGCCGCTAGCGGCGCGCGCGCGCCCCACGGGCAGGCACATGCACGATCACGTACAGGTGCGTGCTTCTGCCTGCCCGTGCCATTCTGCTGACGTATATATGCAGTGGCCGGTCGGGAAGCGGTTAAAGCAGGAGCCCAGTGAAATATTCAATTTTTTTTTAAAAGTCAGCAGCTACAAATACTGCAAAATAAGGACACTTACCTGTTCCAGGGTCCAGCGATGGCGGCACCTGAGGCCAAACCGTCCCTCGGTCCTTGGATGCTGCCACTGCCATCTTCGGTAAGGGAATCAGGAAATGATGCCTTCCCTACTGCGAGTCGCGCTGTGCAATCCAAATGGTCCGTGCCGTCTCTGGGACCCGTGTGTGTCCCAGCAGACAGCGCTGGGGGGTGGGAAGAGGCGTAGACTCCCGTGTCTTAGACAGGTATCTGCACCCCCTCCCCCCTGAAAGGTGCCAAATGTGACACCGAGGGGGGGAGGGTTCCGAAAAGCGGGGGTTCAATTTTTGTGTGAACCTCTGCTTTAAAGTTCTAAAGCCAGAGGATTAGCAAGACAGCAGGCAGAATTTTCACTAGAGCTCAGCAGTGGCAGTTTACAACTTCTTCTAAAGTAACTGCAATATATAACAACATTTTGAAAAAAAATAAAAAATTCCCATTTAGCAAGGAGATAAAGCAGATCATTTTATATGTTTCACCTCAAAAGGGTTTCCAAATTCTCGCTCTTTTCATTAGTTGATTCAAGCGCTTGTCTTAGACATGTGACTTCTTGTACTTTCTGCTTCTGTACTTCCTGTAGCTCCACCTCAAGTTCACCGACTCGGCCTCTTAAGGTATCGATCTCCATTTTGTGCTGCTCTGACAACAGCTGAAGCTGAAAACAATGACATGGAACAGAAAGAGTCCCTATGAATTCCAGGCCCTTTTTACACATAGCAGAAGTTCAGGGGTATATCTGCAGTAAAAAAAAAAGAAACTAAAAACAAAAATTGTAAAGGTCTGGAGATAATACATTTTACAGCAGACATACAGTATTCTCCTAGAAATAAGCCTAAAAATGTAGACGATAATGGAAAATTAATATTTAACCACTTGACCCCCAGGCCAATTCTGAAACTTCTCACATACATGTAAAAATCAGCATTTTGTACTAGATAATTACTTAAAGAGGAAGTAAACCCTAATGGGTTTACTTTCTCTTTGTTTCCCTGCAAAGGTAAAGCATAATGGACTACTATGCATCGCATTGTAGTCCATTCTGTGTCACTTACCTGACACAGGAGCCAGCGAAGTCACCGCTGACCCCTTGTGTACGGAGCCTCCATCTTCTTGGTGGGTCTCGCGGTCACTCCCGCGCATGCGCACGGGAGCCGCCATTCGCGGCATATTACCGCTGAGAGCGGCGCAATCAGTCTGTAGACAGCGGTGCCTGTCTTTTGGCAAATATCTCCTAAACCGTGAAGGTTTAGGAGATATTTATTGGACCTACAGGTAAGCCTTAATCTAGGCATCCCTGTAGGTCAAAGTGGTTTGTAAGGGTTTACAACCACTTTAAAGCGGAGTTCCACCCAAAAAGTGGAACTTCCGCTCATCTGATTCCTCCCCCCCTCCGGTGTCACATTTGGCACCTTTTAGGGGGGGGGGGTATCTGCACCCACTTCTGGGAATAGACTCCCGCAGGAGTCATGCCTCTTCACGCACTCCCCCGCTGTCTCCTGGGAAACACACAGGTCCCAGGAGATAGCGGGGACCATTTACGATGCGCAGCACGACTCGCGCATGCGCAGTAGGGAACTGGGAAAGTGAAGCCGTAAAGCTTCACTTCCTGATTCCCTCAACGAGAATGGTGGTGGCAGCAGCTGAGCGATCGATCGGCTGCCGACATCGCTGGACTCCAGGAAAAGTAAGTGTCCATTTATTAAAAGTCAGCAGCTGCAGTATTTGTAGCTGCTGGCTTTTAATAATTTATTTTTTATTATTTTTTTTTTTTTTAGGTGCAATCCTTCAAGACCCTCAAACATTATTATCTTAAAGCAGGAGGTCCTGGAACAAAAAAAAAAAAAATAAAAAAAAAAAAAGTTTGTTATTGCAATTTTAATGTCACACGATATCTGTGCAGTGGTTTTTCAAACGCAAATGTTTTGAAACAAATATACTTTAATGAATTTTAATTCACAGAAACATAATATAATACCCTATTGTTTGGTAAAGTGTAGAATTACACAGGAGGTCTCGTGTTAGAATTATTGCGCTCACGCTAATATTCACGTTGATACCTTGCATGTGTGCGATCACCGTTTACATATGTGCGCAGGACCGACGTGCGAGTTCACATTTGCACGCAAGGATGGGGGAGCTTTACATTTTATGAATTATTTTTTTACACGGTCTATATACATTTTTTTTATCAACTTTATTGCTATCACAAGGGATGAACAACATTAAAAGGTACTCCTACTGAGAGATCTGGGGTCTATTAGACTCCAGGTCTATCCTATTCCCATAAAAAGCATCTGGTCAAACTGAGATCAAGACATTCTGCCACATATAGCCGCTTGGATCACTTTTACATTATAGAGCATCACCACATACCAGGGTCATGAATGCAGCTACAGCCATGACTCGGGTAGAACCACAGAAACCCGAGGACATACTGGTACATCCATTTGCGGAAAGTGGTTAATCTTTTGGGGTTACTTTAGATGCAGTGCCATGCACCAGAAAGTACTTTGCAAGCAAATAATTAAAAAAGGCTACACTTGACACCACCGATTAACACTTCATACAAATGTATTTGAATCAGTTTGGTCCACTCTCTAGAATTGGCAAGGAAATTGTCAGTCATAGCCTTTTTATTATACAGTCATTTTAAAAGTATAAAAATATGATCAGCTCAAAGTGGTTAAATAATCAAATAGTAGAGTGACGTTGTTAACAGGCTTGGATCCATTAAGATTATCAGGAGGGTCTAAAAATAAATAAATAAATAATAATAAAAAAAATAAAATAAATAATAATAATAATAATAATAATAATAATAATAATAATAATAATAATAATAATAATATCTAGAGCAAATGCAGGTTAACTTTTAGTACTGGTCACACCTGAATGCAAAAACACTTGGTGGAGGAAGATAAGAATACAGCCTAGCTGATCCTGGCCTTTAAGTGGAATCAGGTAACCAAACCCAAAGCTTCGGACCATCACCGAAGTAACAAGGGGCAGCCACCCTAATGCTGCGTACACACGGTCGGAATTTCCGATGGAAACTGATTTTCGAACTGCATGTATGCCCATCGTTCTTTTTCTGTCGGAATTTCCGACGGACTTTGGATTGAAAACCTGTTCTCAATTTTTCCGACGGAAAACCTTTCTATCGGATTTTCCGATCGTATGTATGCAATTCAGACACGCAAAATTCCGACGCATGCTCGAAAGCACTAAACTTCCCTTTTATAGTGCTGTCAAAAGTGTTTTATGCCGCTGTGTTACTGACCGTCGGAATTTGGTGTGACCCTGTGTAGGCAAGACAGTTTGAGCGAAATTCCGTCGGAATTCCGACGGGAAAACCATCAGAGCTTTTTCCGACGAGAATTCCGACCGTGTACGCGGCATAAGACTCATTTTACATATAAAGGTTTTGAAGCGTGTTTTCCCAAAGAGCTTCAAACTCAACAACATCAAGATTCCCCATTATATTAAAAGATAAGCTTACCTTTGGGAACATGTTGCATTCCCTGACCCACCGCCTCTAGTGACAGTGAGCCAGGGATATTCTCCCCAAACTCGCTGTCATAGTTTTTTTTCAAATGTGGGTGGGGCTCCGCTCACCTGGCCGCTTCATTCATTCACAGAGTTCTGTGAATGAACTACAAGTACTGACATCCTTTGCAGCTGTCTGCTTGTAGTTCTCGATGAACTACCAAGGCACCATTGAGCATTCTAGGTAGTTAATGGTTTCTTCCTGTCAGTGTGTAACTGTCTGCCTGTACAAGGCATGAGCAGATAGATACACAGACAGTCTAGTCTGCAGGTATCCTGCATTGCACCCATGATCTGCTGATCACGGGTGTAATGCTTTGCAGATTCCTAGTAAAAATAAATAAATGCACATTTTTTTAACTTGCAAAAAGATGTGCATTTACAGTATTTATTTTTTTTTTTTTACAAAGTTGAACTTATCCTATAATTGCTTCTTCACACCTGACCATTGTGTAGATTGAAGCTTGTTGCTCAAAGTATCTGAGCTTCTTTGAGGCAGAGTTGTGCATTTTCAGCCCATGACATGATGGCATCAGTCTGAGATGCTTTTGAGATCATTCAGAATGATAACCGTGTGGAGTTTCCCCATAGACTTGTATGGAAATGCAAATCCTGCTTGAAGTGAACTAGTGCCCCTCGGCACAAGTCCTAGTACTCTCATATAGAAAAAGTGAAATTCCTGCCCAACCCCAACTATACTGAAACACCCCACCACCTAACCAGTGTAAAAAAGATCTGTACATTTACCCATTTTCTTACCTCTCCAGTCACATGATCCTGCAGCTCTGGCTCCTGTGGTGCTGAGCAGCTGCTGCAGGGGAGAAGAGGAAGCGCCAACAGCAGCTAGGACATGGGAGCCTATGAGTGACGTCACAACTCCCAGAATTCACAGTTAATTGTTGAGCGCTCCATCCTCTTCCCTACAGCTGCCGCTCACCGACACAGGGGTTAACATGTCAGCAGCAGATTAAAAATGTGCAATTATATACATCTTTTTTTACACAGGTTAGGCAGCATTGGTAGCAGGAGGGGAAAGGAACATGTTTATTTCAATCTGTTTATTGTTTTTTGAGATACACATACAGTGAAATAGTACAAACTGTCAGAAAAATATCTGAAAAGGCATGTGTTTACGGAGACATACAGAAACAAAAATCATAGCAATATAACCATTACCAAGAGATGTCACATCTTGGTGCACAAGAAACATTAGTAGTAAATTGCCATGTATAAGCAATCAATATCTGTTAATGATTCCCAGACAATACATTGAAAACGTCATCTATGACGAAACGACGTATGGGAAGGCACGCAGCAACGCCACCACGCAGACTTTGAACGGGGGACGGGTTTGACACTGACCGGCCGGCAGTGTGTTTTACATTGTGCTCGTTTTTCTCCATATCTATGTAAGTGCTTTTAATCTATTTGAGCTGAATAAACAAATTTTATATCAGTATTACGCTATGGGCGGCCCCCTTCTTTTATATATCTGAGATAACTAGTTGGATGGTTCTGTGTGGAGCGGACGGTGCAGAGATCCTCCTTTCCCACCTGAATGAATTGTTCCTGGGCTGATCGGTCCTACCAATTATCGTTGCAAGCTGCTGGCTTTATATAAAGTGCTCTGTTGCACAGCCATCTGGTAAGCGTTCAATCTAACAGGTGGTTGGGATCGAACAGAACCTATGCATGTCACAGAGTGATTATTTAGATCTGTCACGGTGGTGTTCCCTGAGTACTACAAGTTTTTTGGTTACAGGAAATCAGACTTTGTGCTTTAAAGAAGATAACAATATAGGACTATTGCAGTCACCACTGGATTTTACTATTCAATTCATTTTGTATGTTCCTTCATAGTCACTTCTTATACGAACATTATCCTTATTGTTTATTGTTTATTAATTGTTTGGATATTTGTGTCCCCTTTTTCATTTTTTATTAATTATCTATTATTGGCGCAGCTTTATCCATCAATACATTTCTCCCACCAAGTTAAAGCTAAAGGTGAACCATCATAAAAAGTTAGGTATGGTGTAATGTACTTAGAAATCACATAGGAACAAAAGGATAATACACCAAAATTTACCCGAGAACATGTCAGTTTAAATAGTGAAGAAAAAGGAAAGAAGAGGAAGGTACAAGAAGAAGAAAAAGGAGGGAGTGTCAAGGGTAGTTATGGTAACACCTCCCAGACCTCATGTATCCACAGATGAATACTTGGAAAGGGACCATTTTAAATAAAGTTAATGTGAGCGAGGAGTTCCACTTTATGTTTGAAAATAATTTAAATCCTTATATATTGATGCTATCAAGCTTTTATGTTTATGTTGTAATTACATGTACATGGGGTCATCCATATTCTATTTACAGTAGAGTATTTCTTTGTATTGGTTTCTTTCTTTCAGAGCAATTTCCAGTAGTGTGGGTCACTGGAATGAATACGGTCAATATAATTTAGCCCTAAAAAAATTTAAGGATGGCAGATCCTGCCAGAGGTTTCCTGGTTCCCCAGTGCCCTGCTTACTGGGGCATACCACGTCTGCTGCAACCTTCTATAAACTATTAGTAAATCTCTCCCCCACTATACATGCCAACCCAATCTGCATATTGTAGAATGCCACAATGGCAACAATTATCTTTGATACAGCACAGTAACACAGTCCCTGCCAACACCTGCCTCTTCCTGCCACCTCCTTTTTGCAGATTCTTCTGATTGCCGCCTCCTCTCCTCTTCTTTCTGCCTCCTCTCCTCTGCCTGTTCAGCCTGTGTGCGCTCCTCCTTTATGACCTGCAGTTCCTGAGACAGACGCCGTAAAGCCTTCTCCTTTTCTTTGGCATCAGCTACCGCCAGTTCCAGCTTGCGGATCTCTCTCATCTGATGGGCAATAATTTCAAGAGCCCGGGTTTCAGATGGTTGGGCATCAAGAGACTGATAATCTGGGGTCCTGTCAAACAAACACACCAATAGGCAAACCATGTGTAAGTTTTGGGGATTTGGAATGTTTCCAATGAATGTAGCTCTAACACATCTGTGGAACACTTACAGATCATTGGCCAAACAAAATGCATCATCATGTGTAAGTTTTGTGATTTGGAATTTTTCCAATGAATGTAGCTCGAACACATCTGTGGAACACTTACAGATCATTGGCCAAACAAAATGCATCATCCTGGGGGGTACCCTTAATTCTGTTGGAAAGTGTTTTGAGATTGATCCATGAGTTATATTGATTGTGGTCTTTTATGTGTCTTACTTTTGTATGTATATGCATTTTTAAAAAGGATGTTTATATACAAGAATTTGAAATGATATGGAATGTTTTGTGTATATGTGAAAAATATCCTAATAAAAATAATTGAAAACAAACAAAATGCATCAAATACGTGTGAATATGCACATTTGATTTTCAGTGTCCAGTGAACAGGAGAACAAAGGACAGCAGCTGTCAAATATTTCTGTAACTTGTCTAGCAGTTTTGTAGCTACAGCATCCAATGTAAACATGCCATTGGTGTCACTAGCTTAAAGAGGTGCAGTTTCTCAATAAATGCAAAGCATTCTCGATTGGACAAGGTGGAGAGGCAGGGCAACATGCTCACAATCTCTTTCTCCATAGAACACATCATTAAAGTTGATCTGCAGGTTTTAGTGACGTTTAACCACTTCAATACCAGACACTTAGACACCAAGCCAATTTTCAGCTT
Source organism: Lithobates sylvaticus (assembly GCA_028564925.1). NCBI lineage: Eukaryota > Metazoa > Chordata > Amphibia > Anura > Ranidae > Lithobates > Lithobates sylvaticus. The sequence goes on along the minus strand of CM053033.1, from coordinate 186,741,979 downwards.
TCAGCAATGTTGCAATTTGAATGACAATTGCGCGGTCATGCTACTCTGTACCCAAACAAATTTTTTATCATTTTGTTCCAACAAATAGAGCTTTCTTTTGGTGGTATTTGATCACCTCTGCGATTTTTATTTTTTGCGCAACAAACAAAAAAAGACCGAAAATTTTGCAAAAAAACAAGGTTTTTCTTTGTCACTGTTAATTTTTTTTGTAAATAAGTGCGTTTTCTTCTTCAATGACGGGCACTGATAAGGCGGCACTAATGGGCACTGATAAGGCGGCACTGATGGGCACCGATGAGGTGGCACCAATTAGGGGGCACCGATGAGGTGGCACTGATGATGGGCACTGATAGGCGGCACTGATGGGCATTGATAGGTGGCACTGGTATGCGGCACTGATGGGCACTCAGGTGGCACTGATGGGCACTCAGGCGGCACTGACGGGCACTCATAGGCGGCACTGACGGGCACTCATAGGCGGCACTGACGGGCACTCATAGGCGGCACTGACGGGCACTCATGCACACATATATGTGGCACTGATAGGTGGCATGGATGGGCACTGATAGGTGGGCATGGGTGGGCACGGATGGGCACTGATAGGTGGCACTGATGGACGCTGATGAGTGGCACTGATGACACTGATGGGTGGCATCCCTTTTTGCATCCCTTTTTTAAACTTTTTTTTTTATTAAATATGATGTGCCAATCAGTGCCCATCTGTGGGCACTGATTGGCATATTTTTGGCATTTTTTTTAACATGTGGATGGCCATGGGGATGTACCTGGCCATCCACATGCTGGGGGCTTCCCTGGTGGTATTGGGGGCTTCCCTGGTGGTCCTGGGGGCTTCCCTGATGGTCTAGTGTGGGCATCTGAGGGGGGGCTGCGCTGATAAACAATCAGCGCAGACCCCCCCTGTCAGGAGAGCCGCCTAGTGACATTTAAATAGCCTGTTTGGAGCACCGTTGTGCACTTGTTATTTACTTGGAATGTTTTTAAACAAGCACTTATCACACATGCAACATGTTTATTGAGTTACGTGATGGCTGCATTGTCACAGATTTTTTTTGGTGGGGGGGGGGGGGGGGGGGGTGCTGCCCTGCCGATACATGTGCACTCTTCTGTGCCAATGAACACCATGGCGGACATTAAATTTATGAGGTGGAATGTGCGGGGCATGCGAGATGAGATCAAAAAAGGACAGCAGTGCTACAATATTTGTAAGGTCAGAAGGTAGATATTGACGTCTTGGGTGGGCCTACCACAGCACCCACACAAACATGTCTAGAGGGGTAATGGTGCTGATAGCGAAACCCACACCCTTTGAATTGGTCTCTGTGGTGTCAGGTCGGCAGGGCAGGTACCTCTTTCTGCATGCAATTGTGGGGGGGGGGGGCGACCCCTTGCTGATATTGGCTAGTTATATCCCCCCTCCATACAGGTCGGACGTAGTTGCAGAAGGCCTTGAATTTATAGCCCTGTACCTGTCCATGCCAGTAGTGTGGATGGGGGACTTCAATCACACGATGACTCCATCCCTGGACCAACCAGCACAGGCTGACTAGGCGAACCACTGCACACTAGGCTGTACCGTACACTGACTGAATTTGCCCTTATTGACATCTGGAGACATGCAAACCCCACGACTAGAGCATACACTTGCCACTCAGCAAGTCATAATAACATGTCCAGAATAGACTACATACTTGTTTCCAGGGCCCTTCTACCAAAGGTCACAGGCCCAGGATTTGCTCCCAGGATCCTGTCGGACCACTCTCCGTGCTGGCTGACGGCGTCCTTGCAGACAGCCTCTCCATCTAGGCGTTGGCGACTAAACCCTCACTGGCTATCCCTTCTTTCGGACCATGACTCCATTGACAGGGAGCCGTTCTTTTTGGAAGGGATACAGGGATCCCCTGCCCTTACCACAGACTGGGATAACTTTCAAAATCATGCCCATAGAATATTGTCCTCTAGAAAAAAAATAGGCTAAAACAAGAGTCTACCACTATACTTCAACTCACATCTGACAAACTGTGGGATTTAGAAGAGGCCTATAGCTCCGCCCCAACCCTTGAAAACCTGGACAGAGTGAAACTGCAGACCTGCCTAGTCACAACTGCACACAGAGAAGGCTAAACAGCGTGTCTTTTTCTGTAGGCAGAGGGTGTCTGAACAGGGAGAAAGGGCTGGGAGACTGTTGGCCTTGCTGGCTCACATGGACGATAAGCCCCCAGTTGTGGTGTCGCATACTGACCCAGATGGGCGTAATACAACAGACCCAGGACAGGTGGCAGCTTAATTTAGGCAATTCTATGGCAACCCATACAAGTCCCAGAGCACGTACACACAAAAGGGAGATTCGCTCATATTTATCTTCCATATAGTTCCCCCAGCTGAATCGAGAGCAAGTTGAGCTTTTCGATGCACCCATTACAGAACATGACATTGTGGAAGCAATCGCACAGCTAGCCAAATCTAAAGCTCTGGGGATGGACGGTCTACCTCTGGAATTTTATGTAAAAATACTCAGATATCTTGGTCCCCAAACTGAAAGCCTTATACCAGTCTATTTTTGATCAGAACTCACTCCCTAAGTCTATGCAGGAAGCCCAAATCGTAGATCTCCCCTACCCGGGAAAAGACCCGCACTTCCCTGAATCCTACAGGCGGATCTCACGCCTGCAGGTAGATATCATAAATCTTAGCTAAAATTCTATCCTCTAGGTTAAACACTGCTATCTTAACTTTAATTCATATGGACCAAACAGGCTTTATGCCGGGGAAAAACACAGCCATGAACATCAGGCGACTATATATGATTATCCAAGTCCGACACGATAACTCAGGAATGAGGGTGGTGGTGGAGTTAGATACCGCTGAGGCCTTTGATTCCGTAGAGTGGCCATATTTGTGGGAATGTTTGCATAAGTATGGCTTTGGGTCACGCTTCATAAAATGGGTACACCTCCTATATCAGACACCCAGGGCAAGAATCTTTGTGAATGGATGGCTCTCAGAGCAGTTTCCATTAGAGAGGGGTACCCAACAAGGGTGTCCCCTCTCTCCCTTACTATATGCCCTGGCTGCTGAACCGCTGGTCATTGCCATCAGAGCACACCCTGGTATTCAGGGTCTGCGTCGAGGCCCCACAGTCGACAAAATGGGAATGTATGCCAATGACACCATATTATACCTAGCAGACCAGGGACCACTCGGGCCTGCGTATAAATTCGGACAAGTCCCAGATTCTTCTTCCCCCCTACACAACCCCCCCACTAGAACTCGCTAGGGTATCCAAGATTAAATACTTGGGTGTGGAGGTGACCAAGGATCTGGTGGACTATACTCCCCTGAATGTAGCTCCTTTGTTTGACTTACTAAAAAGCAAAAATGCAGACGTGGTCTAGATTGCCTTTGGGGGTGATGGGGCAGGTAAATTTAATAAAAATGATCATACTGCCCAAGATTCTATATCTGGTGTGGCATGCCCCCCTATACATCCCCTTAAACTCTTTAAGCAGATGGAAGCTAATTTTAAATTTGTTTGTCTGGGGGAATAGTAGACACAAACTAGCTTGGCAAATCTTAAAAAAAAACAAAAACACAGATATAGGGGGTGTATCTCTCCCGGATCTACAGGACTATTACCTAGCCTCACAAATATCCCACATGTACCATTTCCACACGTTGGAAATGCAGCGCTACAGATCTTTGGTTTGTGACAAACCGGGACACCTGACGTTTACACCCGTTCAGGCAATCCTATGCAGGGAAAAAAAAAGCACCAGGTCTCACTGCACGGTACAACTCGGGCATGTTGATACATCACCAAAGGATATGGGAAATATCTCTTAAAAAGCAGAATGTGGGGAAATTTCATTTGCACACCCCATTGTGGCTTAAAAGTCATATGCCGTAACTGGAAACAATTCCAGACTCAATAGTCTGGGCTAGACACGGAATATTGTATCTCCATCAGGTCCTGTCTGTCTCCGGGCTTAAGCAGTTCCTTCCAGACCCTTAAAGAGGAGTTTTCCCTTCCACACCAACTAGCATTTAAATACCTGCAGCTCCGTCACGCACTTGGAACCCAGTTACCGGGCTTGGATGTAGGGATGGAGCCCCCCCCGTGCTGAGTATAGTTTTGGGAGATGGCCCCTCCAAGCTTATATCACATCTGTACTACACAATTAGACAAAGGGGTGCAGCTGCTGTCTCACAAGGCCAAGACAGTATGGGAACAGGACGTAGGACCCATAGATGACACTGACTGGAACAAGATTATAGAGGGAACCAAGACAGTATCTCCCAAGCTGTCCGATAGACTGACACAAATGTCTATAGTACACAAGGCCTACCTGACGCCGATGAGATTGGCAAAGTTCCAGCACACGCCGGAACCCAACGTGTCGCTTGTGCAGGGCTGACCCAGGCTCGTTTTACCATCTCATATGGAGCTGTCCTCATGTTCAGACGTATTGGACGCAGGTTGTCCGTTTCCTCCATGATCATATGGGATCCCCTGTGGTGCTGGACCCCAAGTTATGTATTTTGGGGCTACTGCCACGTAGAGGTGGACAAGTATCACACAATACTCATTTTTGAAACATTATTTCTAGCACGTAAAGTGATAGCTCAGAGATGGATGCAGAACATGCCCCCCCACGCTACAGTTACGGAAAAAAGCAGTAAATGACACCCTGCCATTCAAGAAACTGATCTACGCACACAGGGGATCTACACAAAAATATTCCAAGATCTGGGACAGATGGTTGGAGGACAGGGAAACTTGTGAATAATTGTTTCATACACAGTGCAAGGTTCCCCTGCACCTATGGCACACATTTACAGGATGGATTAAAGTGCCAACTGATTCACTGCACCTGCACGCACACCCTGTACCATTTTTGCATATTTAATTTCTAACTGACCTTCTATGACTATATGTACCCGAATGGCTTGCTATATATATATATATATATAAATAAATAAAAGAATAGCCTGTTTGGGCCAAGTTGATCCAAAATGGAGTTGGGCTCAGCCATTCACAGCAAGCTTTGTATTTTCTGAATGATCACAAAGCTCTCTGAAGACTAAGGAAAGATATTTTAGCAATAAACCAGTCATACCTGGCTCGTGGTCCATCTCTTCTGTCTTGCAGTATCTTTAGTGCCTCATTTTCCTGTTTCAGTTTCTCCAACTGTTTTTTCAACTCTTCCCAGGGCTGGGAATCAGCTGGAGGTGCTGGGTTGGGTGCTGAAGGGAGGGGAGCTGTTCCTTGTCTACGCGTTTCAAAGTGTGAAGGAGGGATTAGTCCAGTATGACCTGGAAATGAAAATTTCACATTACCAAGGTTTAAAAAGTAAAAAAAAATGTCTGCAATGCAAGTATCCACAACATCTATTAGAAAATAGGGTTAACAGATGGAAAGTGATTTCTATCCCAATAATGGTGGTATTTGCTTCCCTCACTTACCCATCCCTGTGGGAGGCAAGAAAAAAGAATCTGGATTAAGCCCTTTCTTCTCCATTACTCTTCAACACAACAGATAGACTTGATAATTTGTTTTCAGCAGCAGGCAATACAGACGTCAGCTCCATAGGATGCTGGAAAGAAACATATCAGAAGGTGCTTGGTGAAGCATTGGTACTTTTACAGGTACTTTATATAGTGCAGTCAACCTACACAGCGCTTTACATATATACTGTACATTCACGTCAGCCCCTGCCTTCAAGGAACTTACAATCCAAGGTCCCTAACTTAAATTCATACATACACATACTAGGGCCAATTTTGACAAGAGACAATCACCTACCAGCATGTCTTTGGAGTGTGGGAGGAAACTAGAGTACCTAGAGGAAACCCACACAAGCACAGGTAGAACATGCAAACGCCAGGCAGGTAGTGTCATGGTTGGGATTCGAACCGACGACCCTAGTGCTGCTTGGCGGAAGTGATAGATTTCTTTTTTTTCTTTAATTCAAATTAATTACCTCTCAGTGCATGCATTTCAATGCACTAAAGTAAACTTCTGGAAACTCTGAAGTGTGGTGCCCTTTGTTGAAATGAAAAGGAGACGTGTCTGATTTTGTAATCTGTTAACCAACCATTCAAAGTGAATGGGCTGCCTCAAAGCCCCATTTTGAACTAAAACTATTATTCCCACCTTACTAGCCATTCCTCCCTTACCTTGTAAAGCTAGATATACTAACCCAAGCCCCCCCCCCCCCCACAGGTCCCTCACCTTCCAGAGGGGGGAGGGCACAAATCCAGTAGTGCAAATGGAGCCCAAGCCCAAGATTACCTGTACCCCACCATCCCCATGTGATCATGTCGTCTTTTTCTGAAACCTGATAGAACCTTGCCGCTTGACCTCCAATAGGTACTGCCCATGTCATGTAGACACCGAATTGGACAGCAGAATTCTTTTTTTATTTTTTTTAAATTCCAGCGATCAGATGGAGTGGGGGGGGGTATAGAGTGAAATATAAAAAAGTAGAGTTTTGCCTTAAGTTCAAGTATAACTAAAGGCTAATTTTTTTTTTCTTTTTAGTTTTAGATAAGACCCCCCGTCAGTTGTTATTGCGGTTTGTGCCCATGTTAGGGAGATTCACCCTCTCCATTTGTCATGTTTACCATTATCACTGAGAGTGAAAGTCACAAATATTAGATATAGTAATAGCCCAAATTTTGGGTTGTCAGCAAAACAGGCATAGATGGCAAATATTTTAATGGCGATAACCGGGGATTCCCTCATTTTGAAATATTTCCACTTGCTTCCTGTTTAGCTATGGGATAGGAAGTAAAGTGAAATCTCCCCTATGGGACACAGATGGCGCACAATAAATAATAAGGGGTTATAAACCTCACTTATTGTATCCAGAAAAAAAAATAAAGTTTTTCCTTCAGTTCAACCCAATACCTTTTAGTAACATCAGAGTAACAGCTTATCGATCTATTCCTCATTTGCAATCAGCAAGGCGCTGATCTATGAAAACATAAAGAGCCTAATCACACTTGTCTAAAATACAAACACTTTACTGCATTTTGAGTAGAAATCCCATTCTTTACTATACGGCTGGTTCACATCTATGTGCTGCGATTTGGTGTGCTTCTAAAGGGGGAATTATATGCAACAATCAATTGTGGGGCAATCCTGGGTGTTGATCACTTTAGCAAAGACTGCACCGTGTGCCCAACCATACGGTGTATATAAACCTGAACAATGAACTGCTCTTAATCGGTCCCTGTTGGTCGATCAAACATGACCTTAAAAAGGCATTTTGTTAAATCTGTCCAATAGATGCAGAAGAAAAAAAAAACAGCTATTGGTTCTGAGAGACATCTTGTGAGCAGAACTTCCCATGCTGTGCCCCTATTAGTTCCCATTTATGTGTAGGGACTACCAAACTCTTGCTCTCTGTTGTGAAGTAGAGGGGGAGGCATTTGTAGTCCTGCCGCAGGATGACCACAACACTCCTCCAGATGGCGAATGAGCGTTGTCACCTCAAAGAAGTATATACTCGAGAATAAGCCGAGTTTTTCAGCACATTTTTTTGTGCTGAAAATGCCCCCCTCAGCCTATACTTGAGTCAAGCACAGAGAATGACATTTTCCGACCAGATTTTGGGGCCCGCTTCTCGGGGCCACTTGATGATAGGAACACCAAACTGGATATGTTGTAGTGATAGTTCCACTGGGTTTGCATACCAAATTTGGGGTTCCTAGCACCAAGTGACCCCGAGATCCGGGGCCCCAAAATCAGTCAACTGTGTCCATCTTCAGCAATGTCATTTCGAGACCCTTTGGGTCCAGAGACCCCAATTTTTGGCTGCAGCTAGGGGGCATTTAGGAGGTTCGGGGGACTTATGGCTGCAAATGGGCACAGTGAGGCTGCAAATGGGCATTGTTGATCCTCTTTTCCACTTACAGTAGCTGCGCATTTCTCACCCTAGGCTTATACTTAAGTCAATGCGTTTTCCCAGTTTTTTGTGGTAAAATTAGGTGCCTCGGCTTATACTCAAGTATATACGGTAGGTTACTGGCAGGACTGCAAAGTAAAAAAAAACAAAAAACACATGCAGTCAGCACATCAGAGGCTAGGTTCCCATGTGCATAATCACACGTGTTCCACACCTGCTGGCAAGACGCTCTCTGCTCTTTAGCAGATGTGTGTGGGGGTCATTATCTCTTAATGGCACCTCTATGCATAGGAAAAGGCAGCACACGTTTGAATGCATGAAACCACATTTAACTACATGATTCTGCAGTACCATGTGATTTGGAGCAATTTGTAAAAGTAGTTCCTGCACAACTTTTTGCGTGTTGCCATGCGTTTGCATAGCTCCCAACTGTGCCCGATTTCGAGCAGTGTCCCCATGTCCCTCTTCCCCCTTATTTTGGTCTGATCTATATAAAATGCACTTTTTATCTTTCAAAAGGTGTTTCCCAGTGCTAAACCTTTCATCCAATTTCCAAATGGCGGCATTTGTACATTTTAAAAGCCAATATAAAGATATAGTAGTGGTAAAAAAAGTCCTTGTGGATTTAATTAACCCTTTTTTTTTTTAATTCTCCTTTAAGGGGGTGTGGCAGGGGGCGTATCCTATGCCTACATACATTTGTTAGTAGGTGTCCCTCATTCCCATCTCAAAATGTTGGGAGGTATGCGTTTGGCAGCCCACTGAAATGAAAGGACTGTCAAAACGGGTATGCACGTCTTCTAATATGAACCGGCCCCATTCACACCTGGTGCGTTCCAGAAACGCACATTGTGCTTGCGGTGTCATGATTTTTTTAATAGCAGCCCAAATACAGCTTTCAGACATGTTTTGTCACACCAAAACGCACGGTACAAAAATGCACACGGATCAGCACCCAAAAAAGGTGCAGGAGCTACTTTGGCATGAATAGGGCAGACCATTTAAGTGAATGGGCTGCTCTATGCGGTCACACAAAAAAAGTGCGCAAGCATGACATGCAGATGTGAATAGGGCCAAAGGCTAGTAAGCGGCATAGGTTACAATTTTTTTTTCGGGGGGGGGGGGGGGGTTTAGATACCTCTGGGTTGATTTACTAAAACTGGAGTGTAAAATCTGGTGCAGCTCTGCATGGTAGTCAATCAGCTTTTAACTTCAGCTTGTTTAATTAAAGAGGGATTGCACGGAAAAAAAAATTAAAAGCCAGCAGATACAAATACTGCAGCTGCCGACTTTTAATAAATGGACACTTACTTCTTCCAGGGTCCAGCGATGTCGGCAGCCGAAGCCGAGAAAACGCTCAGCTCTCAGCTGCTGCTGCCGCCATTCTCGTTGACGGAATCAGGAAGTGAAGCATTGCGGCTTCACTTCCCGATTCCCTACTGCGCATTCGCGAGTCACGCAGTGCAATGGGAATCGTCTGCACTGTCTCTGTGACCCGTGTGTGTCCCAGCAGACAGCGTGGCGGGACAGGAAGAGGCATATGCACGGAAGTGGGTGCAAATACATGTCTTAGACAGGTATCTGCACCCCCCTCCCCCCTGAAAGGTGCCAACTGTGGCACCGGAGGGGGGGAGGGTTCCGATGAGCGGAAGTTCCACTTTAGGGTGGAACTCCGCTTTAACAAAAAAAAAAAAAAAAAGCACACCTGGAGCCTCGGTTCACACTGATGCGGTGCGGAATTTGCAGCGAGTTCCGGGCGGACTCTGCACACATGCAAATCGCACCGGTTACGTGAATCGATGCGTGTTCAATTGTTAATGAATTTGCAGAAGCAGATTGCATCTGATCCGATTCTGGTGCAGACACAAAAAAGTGTTCCTGCGCGTTTTTGGTGAAAATTCTGTGCACTTTGAGCCATGCAGAATGATGTCTCGAATTGCACTGCTGAAGATTCACTTGCGATTGGAACAGAAATGCAGTGCGATTCCTGTTCAAAAATCACATGCGGTTCCCCGCAGCACACAGTGTCAACCTAAGTGGAAGCCAATTGGTTTCTATGAAAAGTTTTAGTAAATTAACCCCCATTTCTCTGTAAGCAGTGCAGTAACCCATAGCAACCATCCTGCATCAGCTCAGCTGACATTAGGGTTGCCACCTCATCCCTTTAAACCTGAACACATATTAATTACACAGGTTCTGTGGCTGATTAATGTGGTAATTAAACTCACTTGGTGCCTTATGTGCATTTAATTAGCCTCAGAACCTGTGTAATTCAAAAGGTATTCGGGTTTAAAAGGGATGAGGTAGCAACTCTAGCTGATATCACTATAGTACACTGCACTGCCATTCTCAGGACTGTGTGCAGCCATTCCTAAGGGAGCTGTTGTCTATAGCTACCTAGTAAAATGCTCCACAGGTTGGTTGCTAAGAGCAACTGCTCCAACTTCCAACGCTAGCCTATGATACTCTAGGTAGTATGCATCCTCGAACTCAGTGACGATAATAAAGATGCTGCTGGCTCTTACCTTCTCATGTGCCCTCCTTTCTGTACATACAGTTACCAATACCCTGTCCTGTCTATCCTTCCCTCCCGTACACTACACAGGCGGCCTATAAGCCCGGGAATTGCACCCGTCATTACAACTCCCTCCCTTAGCAACAGAGCTCTCAGGTTAACAGCGCTGAGCCCTTTGTTCGTGTCAATAAAGTTTATTTGCTCGAACGTGTCAGCTGAGTCGGCGCTCGTGCCGAGCAAACGAAGGGCGTGACCTGACCGATTCAGCCCAATCAGAGTATCCAATGCAAGGCTAGCCAATCACAGTGGAAATGTAAAATTACGCCGAAGCCCCGCCTCGGTATGCTGGGCTAAGGGAAGGCCGCGGTTCTTTAGTCCAATGACAGTTTAGTGGGAGTGGTTGGTCTCCAGCTACTTGCACTGGGTTAGCGTGTGAGTGGGCGGGGTTACGACAAGGAGGCGTGTGCTTGGTAGGGAAAACGCGCCAAATTTCAAAGGCGCGCTTCCTTCCTCTTGATTTCCCGCCGTAGCCGTGGCGCTGGTGAGCTCAGATGTTAGCGGAGGCTCCGTGACCGCAGTGACGTCACGATCGGTGTTGCCTCACCTCCCAGCCTCAGGTGGGGGATAATCTGAGGAGGTAGAATACCAAGGCGCTACCTAGGTCAGATCGAGGGTCATAGTGATAAGGTTGTGTGACGTCATCACTTATAGAAACCACACCCACTTTATATTTGGGGGTTCAGCAAGCAGTGGTATGGGGTCAATGCTCATGTTAGGGTTTTGAGGGTCATAGGTCAGCTTCAGTGACCTGGGCTTCACCAGGTCAGTGGTTACAGGAAGCCCCCCTTGTAAGGGTTTGGGGGGTGACAGCAGTTATTGGGGGGAAGGCTTATTATCAGAGCGGGGAGGATCAGGGTCACCCAGCTGTCATGGTGGGGTCAGAGGCCGCCATGTCCCAAGTCCAGCCATGCTTCCAGCTGCTGCGGATGGGTTCAGACCTGGGTGCAGCTCCGGCCTCCAGTTCACCAAGCGCACCTTCCCAAGACCTCTACACCTTCCTACCTGACTCCTCGCGATGCGTCTACCGGCTGGGAGGCCGCCACGACCTTTGTGACGTCCCCTTACCGGGGAAAGCGCGTGTCCAGGCGGAGATCCACGCCGAACGAGAGCCCAGCGGAGAATGGCGGGTCAACCTGGAGAGCTGCACCAGTACTGGTGATTATCTTCATGTCTGTCTGTCTTGGCATCTCTTCTGCACCCATTTCCTGTGTTGTCCATTGCCTGTTCTGACCCTTTTGTTCTCTGTTTTGAAATCTTTGGAACGTAAGCAGCGCCTGTATCCACAGTGACCAATCAGAATCTGTGTTTACTTTCTTGATGTATATCTAAAGCCAGATTTTTTTTAGGTAAAACCACTGTGAGTTTTATTGTGGGGATCTGTGTCTCATTAGGGAGATTTTTCTTCACTTCCTGCCCTGTTGACCGAGAAAATGAAAAGGTAAACTAACATTGTACACCGTTACCCCCCTCCTTCTCCACGCTGTACTTGCCTCAATGAGTGGTGAGCTGTTGGTGCCCACGCAGTCGGTGTATGCCTGGGGCTTTGAAACCCCTTCTTTTTTTCCCCTCTTTACTGCAGTGTGTGAGGTACAGATCAGATCGATTTTCGGTGCCTGCACTGAGCAGTCCGAATTGCTCTGATCCATCCTGGAAGCCCTGAAGGAAGAAGGACAAAGATTTCAAATCCCTGGATTACTACACTGGTGGTGTGGGCACTGACAGCTCTTCACCCATGGAGGTAAGTACGTACAGTGGGGACCAGGGGAGGAGGGGCTAATGGAGTGTCGTGTTAGTTTGACCTTTTCTTCATTTCTTGTTCTGTTGATAGAAAAATGAAAAGGTAAACTAACACCGTCCACCATTAAACCCCCGGTCCCCACTATACTAAGGTCCCTTTCACACGGGTGATTCGATCGGGTTTGTCAGGCAGACCTGCTGGGACCCTCCAGTATCTTCTATGAAGCGGCCGCCATTCGATCCTCTCCACCAATAACAGTGGATAACCAATGATCGGATGGAAACGGACATGCTGTTAATTTCTATCTGCTAGACGAGAATGGGCTGTGTCCACTCTGCATAGTGGAGCAGACACAGACCTGTCATCTGTCTGCTCCAGTGGAGAGACCCCCCCTGCTGGGCTAGCGGATCCCCTTCACGGAGCCGCCCCTGTGAAAGGGGGCCCAGTGCCCACCCAGCCAGTGTAGAAGTCTGGTGGATTTAAAATCTCAGCTCTTCTTTCCCCCTTCTTCCTGCAGGGCTTCCACGATGGATCAGAACAATTCTGACTGGTCAGCGCCAGCACAGAGAATTGCTCTGATCCATCCTGGAAGCACTGCAGCAAGAAGGGGAAAAAAAGAGAACGTTTCAAATCCCCAGACTAAAGAGAACGTTTCAAATCCCCAGACAACTACACTGGTTGCATGGGCGCTGACCGCTCATCACCCATAGAGGTTGGGGCGAGGAGGGTCAGTTTTTTACCATTTAATTTTTTATGAAAAGGTGAACTAACTCTTTAAAGCAGTATCAAACCCAAAATGTTACCTCTTCGTGTCGAGCGCATGCAAATATGTGGACTGGCGAATGGGCCATGGCACAGAGCAGCCGCATATTTGCGTCGATAGAGCTGTGCTGAGAGCGCATGCTCCCAGCACAGTTACCTGCGGCTAACTCAAAGAACACTCATTGGAAGGTGGAAGTGAGTATTTTCCTTTTTTAACTTCCTTGGCTGTGAAGGATAGGAGGGATTAGTTCCTCTTCAACACAGATTTTGAAGAGTTTATCCAAAAAGGGAGAAATAAAATGTTGCTATAACTGCTTAAAAAGTGTTAGATGGATTTGGCTTTAATTTGTTAGTTACGGTAAGTCAATCTAAGCCAGTGATGGCGAACCTTGGCACCCCCAGATGTTTTGGAACTACATTTCCCATGATGCGCAACTACACTGCAGAGTGCATGAGTATCATGGGAAATGTAGTTCCAAAACATCTGGGGTGCCAAGGTTCTCCTTCACTGATCTAAGCCCTCCTTCCAGACGGAGCATTATGCTGTCCAAAGGTGTCTCCCTTGCTCTATACAGTGGATACACCCTAAGACCATGAGTGTTACTGGTCGAATTGCCAGCTAAAAATAGAGACAGGCTAAAAAAGGCAAACTAATGCAGCCGCAACATTTTAAAGTTATTGTAAAGGATTAAATGCTATTTAAAAAAAATAACAAACGTGTTATACTTCCCTGCTGTGTACAATGGTTTTTGCAGTGCAGCCCCAATCTTCCTCTTCTGGGGTTATCCTGCTGGTGCTCCTAGCCCCCACCAAAGCATGCGGTCTTGCTCTGTGTGTACATAGATGCACACAGTGTGGCACTTTTTCCACCAAAAAACAGAGTTGGACTTACCGGTAACTTTCTAGGAGTCTTCCAGGATAGCCTCTGAGAGACAGGGCTCCACCCTCCGGGACAGGAAACGCGTTCACCCCAACACTTAAAGGCAGTCCCCCAGACCTCTTCCCCCAGCTTCCACAAAAACTGCCAGGACGCCCTGAAAGACACAATACACTGGCATAACGTCAGTACACACACCCTATACCAGTTAGAAAACACTGGGTGGGAAACCAGGCTGTCCTGGAAGACTCCTATAAAAAGAATTGCTGGTAAGTCGAACTCTGGTTTTCTCCTTTTCGTCTTCCAGGACAACCTCTGAGATAATAAGCTTACCCTGCTAGGGCGGACCATTGCCTGGAGGACCTTTCACCCAAATGCCTGCTCCTTATCAGAAAATAGGTCCAGGCGGTTATGTTTGTGAACGTGAAGTAGCTGAACCATGTTGCTGCTCTGCAGATATCCTTCGAAGTGACACCGGCCCTCTCTGCCCATGACGCTTACGCATCTCTGGTTGAGTGTACTTTAACTAGGGAAGCTTACCTCCCTGCCAAACGGTAGGCTTCCATAATTGTCATTCTAATCCACTTGGCAATGGAGGATTTTGACGCTTTACATCCCCTACATGCCCCCTCAAAGTTTACAAATAAGGATTCTGAGTTTCTGAAGACCTTGCTGACCTCAAGATAAGCAAAAAGGCTTCTCCTAACATCTAATAAATTAAAACTTGCTTCCTCATCAACTTCTGAGGTTGAATAAAATGTTGACAGGATAATGTCCTGCGTTCTGTGAAGCAAGGAAGATACTTTGAGGAGAAACCTAGGGTCTGTTTTGAGCACAACCCTATCCTCCAAAATTAACAAAAACCTCTCGAATTGAGAGTGCCTGCAACTCACTCACCTTTCTGGCTGAAGTGACTGCTATCAAAAATATTGCCTTTTAGGACCACCCACTTTAATCTCTGATTTCTCCAGGGTTTCAAAGGGACTTCCTGTAAGCGCCCGGAGTACCAAGGACAGATCCCAGGTGAGACAGGCCCGAACACTCACTGGCCTAGAGAGGGCCTTGAAAAAGCTCTTTACGAATCAATCAAGGCGGCCTGCAGCTTTAGGGTGCTGATGGAGGCCTCATTCTACTCCTGCCTTGAAAAAAATCCAAGACTGCCGGAATTCCCGGTTGTTCCTGTCCCTGTTCTGCTAACCAGGAATTGTATCTTCTCAAACTTGGTATAAATGGCCCTGGTCACTGACTTGCGGCAGTCTAGAAGGGTCTTTATCACTCTTTCTGAGAACCCCCTGATCCCTTCACAGCTGTTCCTCAGATACCACGCTGTTAGTCTGAGGGTTTCTAAATGAGGGTTCTGAATAGGTCCTTGTGTGACAAGATCATCCCTCGCTGGGAGAGGAACCGGGGGATATATGGCGAGTCTCTTTAGGCTGGTAAACCAGGCTCTCCTTGGCCAAAATTAAGCTATCAGAATGAGATCTGTTCTCTTGCTCAAAAACTTCTGGAGAACTGCAGCGACAAGTCTTATTGGAGGAAAGGCATAGCAAAGGCTGAACTGCCATGTAAAGGCATCTATCCTCCTGGCTCGATCCAGTGAATGTAAGGAGAAGAACTGGGCAACCTTCTTGTTGCTCTTTTGAGGTGAAAAGGTCCACCCCTGGCTGGCCCCAAGTCCCCACGATCTCTTCTAAAACCTCCCAGGTTTGAGTGACCATTTGTCTTATTCGCTGGTGGCTGAGAAAATCCGCTAGAGAATGGAGTCCCTTTTAAGTGAATGGCAGTCAATGAAGCCAGGTTTAGTTCGGCCCAACCGAAAACTTTGCCTGCTATCAATTGTAAGGCAGGGCTCCTGTTTTTTGTTTATATATGCCACCGCATTTTCCGATCACACCTGCAGAAAGAGCTATCTAGTACCCCAAATACTACACCTCCCGAATTGGAACTAGCTGGGACTTGTCCAGGTTGATCAGCCAACCAAGGGGCCGCAGGAAGTACTTTGCTTTCTGCAAATCCTGCTCCAGTTGCTGATAAGATGGGGCGTCAAACAGGATCACTGTAATGGCCTTGACACGCAGCGGGGCTAAGGCTTCAGCCCGGACCTTTGTGAAAAGCCTCAGAGGATGCTAGTCTGAATGGCAGTGCCCTGAACTGAAAACCAAGAACCAATGGATTCACTCTGACCACCAGTCTGAGAAATTTCTGAAAACCTCGATGTATCAGGACATGCAGGTATGCATCTCTGAGATCGATCGTTGCCATATAGCAATCTAGAAATGGGAGATTTGGTATTGTGAATATGGACTCCATCCTGAAGCGTTTGTATTTGAGAAATCTGTTTAAAGGATGGAGATTGAGGATTAGCCTGAACTTGCCTGATGGCTTTCTGACCACACATGTGGGAATAAATTCCCTGGCAGCGTTCTCCCTGAGGCACCTGCATGAGGACCTTTTGATCCACCAGCTCCCCTAATAGTAAACTCTGAGCCCCTGCTTTTTCCCAATCTCAGGGTGACAAAACTGGGGGGAATTGAACTGAATTCCAACTTGTAGCCATTCTTTATCTCTAATATAAACAGGCTTGAAGTTGCTACGGTCCATTGTGAAAGGAAGTTCCACAGTCTTCCTTCCACAGGGACACAGGAGTCACTGGGGCTTTGTGGTGGTCTGAGGAGGATTGAATAAGCTTCCTCCTTCGCCCCTTGTGACCTGTCCGTTGTTTTTTGGGGCGGCCATCTCCTCTCCTGTTGGGCCTGCTGTCTGGCCTCAAAATAAAACGCATTCCCTCTGCTTTCTTCCTCCTTCTCTAGGAATGCTTTTTTTCTTTTCCTTTGTTCGCTCCAGTGACTCCTGACCAGATCCAAAGAGGTGGTCACCTGAAAAAGGTAATCCACAAAGTTTATGCTTGGACGTTGCGTCACCCGTCCAAGCCTTCAACCACTTGGCCTTCCTTGCGGCGTTCACTAGTGCTGCTGAACTGGCTGCCAGCTTCACTGATTCTGCTGAGGCATCCGCTAAGAAACCAACTGCCATTAAACAATAATGGAAAAGATTTAAGCAGTTGCTGCCAGGATGTGCCTGCGGAAATGTGAGACTGCAACTGTGTTAACCAGCACTCCAAGTTCCTGGCGATGCAAGTAGCTGCAAGGGCTGGCTTAAGCCCAATGGACTAAGCATCCCAAGCCCTTCTCGGCAGTACGTTCACCCCCCCCCCCTATCCATGGGGTCCTTAAGGGACTCTAGGTAGTTAAAGGCCAAATCGGTCTTTTTAGAAACCTTGGCCAGTGGTGCATCCAACTTTGGCATCTTGTTCCAAGGATGGGCTGCTTCCCTTTCAAAAGGGAACCTGCGATTAAGGCTGCCTGAAAAGAACGGTCTCCTTTAAAGGGTACTCCAGCAAGATTGACTCCACTAGAGATTTGTGCACAGGGAATACCCTGGCCTTCTGTGCACTGGCCCCCTGATACATGAGGTTGTGTTTTTGAAAGTTGTACCGACTCCTCTAATTTCCAAAGTGTCGTAAATCGCTTTAAGAAAGTCCCCCACATCATCCAGCGACAACCTGTACCTGAACACCCTGGAGAGATCCTCCTCTCCCTCTAAACCGGACCCAGTGTCCGCCTAAGAGGAGGCGAGTGACCTGGGTTCCCTCTACCTATCCCCACGACTAGGCTCAGACAGAGAAGGCATGCTGGCTTCCCTGGATAGGGACGTAGAGGGACCCAGCATCCTATTCATCACCCCCTTAAAAGACGAACGTGAAGGCAATCTCATCCTTAACAGACAAAAGGATCTTGGGACATGCAGTCACAGAATCGTCCCTGACCAGACTACTGACACATTCCAGGCAAAGGTTTTTTTATAATTGGTGCTCAACTTTGCTGCACACACGACACATCTTCTGGGAGGCTGCATCTGGGCTTTGTCCTGGACTTTAACCTAAAAGCCATAAACGGAGACAATTGCCCATAAGTGTCTGCTCAAGACCCTCACCACCACTGTGTTTTGGGGTCTATCAGAAAAAAAGTGTCTTCCCCCCGTCACCTGTGGTTCCCCCACCCAGGGACTAGGGGGGAAGTAAGGATCCCCCCTAGAATAAGCCATGGGCACCCTCCCCACGCTTACCTGGGAGGTGGCGGTGCCTGAGGAACCGGAATCTACTGCCTGTCCTGCAGCAGTGCTCTCCATCGGTCCTTCATGTAGCCCACTGCCTCCGTTGGGTCTGCACTGGCTCCCCGCTACCCGGAACTCCCAGGTGACCAGTGTCTTTTCCCCAGCCATGGCAGAAGCCTTCGGGTGGAGAACACTGCCCAAATTAAACATCACGGACAGGCGCCTGAGGACCCGCGATCCTTGGCCAGGTAAGCCCTTGGAGCTTGGCTGCTATTGTAGCTTACCAGTGCCATGCAGCAGTGTGGTGGAGATTGTGACAAAATTCAGGGGCCCTGCTCTCCCCGAGCTTAAGGTGGTGGTGGGATGCACAGTCCTGCTCTTCCCTGACTGGATGGAGGGGTGTGAAGGCTGAGAAGGAGGTACGCCATGGACTCCTGCAGGATGGCCCGGAGACACGGTGCTCCCCCTAAGGTTCCTACGTGCTGCCTTCCCATCTGGCAGGAAATGCAAAAAAACTGAAGGAAGCCGCCTAGAGGACCGCCTTTAAGTGTTGGGGTGAACATGGTTCCTGTTTTGGAGGGAGGAGCCCTTTCTCTGAGGCTGTCCTGTAAGATGTTTATGCGTGTGTGGGGGTGCCGCATAAAAAAAAAAATTCTATGTACTTGGGTGTAACTTTAATTTTTTTTTATTTATTTATTTTTTACTTTTCCTGACATAGTGACCCCCTAATAATTAGCTGCAGTATATTTTTGCTTTAACAGGAAGGGTTTTTTTTTCTTTTCCAATGTGTGTTGTCCAGGGAACAAGTGTCACCATTGGAGTATTTCTCCTCTTCCTGTTCTTCGGCAACCAAGAATTTTAGATTTACCACATCCCTTTTATTCCTAGTGACAAAAACAACGAGAGGGTGGAATGGCAGGTCTAAAAACTGCACAAGAATAATTACCTCCTTCTCTTACTCGGTTTTCAAACCTAGCAATTGGACACTCGGGGTCAAGCACTGCACCCTGGAAGGACAGGGAAAAGGTCACATGTCCCCTCCTTCCTCATATCCTAAAATACTGTTTTTTTACTTGGAGCTTCCAAAGAGGGTAGGGGAGATGAAGACAACGGTGAGTATCTGTTGGGGGGGGGGGGGGTGTTTGTAATTTCCAATTAAAAGAACCTGTCCTTTTTGCCCTGATTGCTCCTTCATACTGGCTAACACCACAAGCCGTTATTTGTTTCATCTATGTTTGGGAAGCATCTGAGCAACTAAGAACCTGTTTAGATCTAGCCTTATGCAGTTTTACCTAGACACATGTTTTTTGTTTTTTTTATTAGGAATTTACATCAATGAGGTTCACCTCCAGCGGGGACAGCAGGTAGAACTGGCAGATGGAGACCTTCTGCGCTTCCAGGAAAGGCCCTCTCCACCCTCCTCTCCATCTCATTCTCCAGACACCTACTTCCTGTTCCAGCAGGTTCGTGTGCGGCCTTTGGACTTTTCAGCCATCACGTCACCCCGTGCTCGGACAACTTTTCCCGTATTCACGCCGGTCTTGGGCACGAGACGTTTGGGTGGGGATCGTGGAGGATCTCCTCACTACACAACTGGAGCCACAGTCATCCTGAACTCCATCGGCAGCATCAGTAAGATGAAGCGGGAGAGGATGCACAGCGGAGGTCTGATAGGAGGAACAGTAGAGCTGGCCAAACCAGCCACTCCAGACCTTCCTCTCCCTTCCCGCACTGGTATAGAAAGAAGGAGCAGCCGCAGGAAAGCCCAGCATAAGGTTCTGTGTGAGCTGGAGGAAGATGAGGAGGATAGACAGGTGGAGGAAGGAAAGCGGAAAAGAAAGCGGGGAAGGCGGAAGGAAGATGAGAAGCGAGCTGCCCAACCAATGGAATTTGAAAGGTGAGATAATAAAAGTTTGGCATATTTGAAATGTATCTGTAGCCAAAATTCACCAGTTATCACCACAGCAGTAAGTGAGAAAAACTGGGCATACCTGGTAACAACTGGTGTGTCTCTAACTTTGTTATCCTGTGTCGGTACTACATGTTCAATGCACACAAGAAAAATTGTGCCTTTTTCATTTTTTCAAAACATGACTTTATGCCAAATATTCACATCTGTGCATTGTAGTGTACTATAGTTTAGGTATGTTGCTGCACACTGTAGATGTGTATTCAAATGCAATTGAAATGAATGACAACGCACATATAAAATGCATTTAAACACGTGGTGTGAGCAAGTTCCACAAAAGTTATTGGTCTTTAAAAATTCTATAGTGCTTTCTCGTCATTCTCTTGAGACACCATTAAAGCAGAACTAAACCATTTGATTTAACCATTTCCCAAAATGGTTACATCCAAGGCATGTCATGAATGATGACGGTCACAGTTGCTTGTGCTCTTAAACCACTGGCAACCATCAAATGGTTGGTGACTTAAAGTGGATGTCATAATGTAGAGAATAAGATTTCCTTTCATTTGAGCCCAGTCTTGCCACACAGATTTACTCCAGCCCTGAGAAATCCTCTTTTATTCAGTTAGAAATATCTTGACAAAGTGCTGAAAACTTTGTCAAAAATGCCCCCTTGCTGTGAGTGACAGGCGATTTACATATCTCATGCACTAGCCTGAGACAGGCACAGATCCACAGACCAGAGTGAAAGAAAATGTATTCTCGAGTGAAAAGCAAGAAGAATATAGGGGAGATGTATGTAGTCAGAGTAGAACATCCAGTGATCTGATGATTGTTATAGTGCAGTGTGTGTGTCTGAGGTCACCTGATCACCGATAACATTCCTTTCCATCATTATGTGGGGGAGGGGTGAATTTCTCACTTTTTATAATTACACAGGATGTGCCTGTCTCAGGCTAGTGCATGAGATATGTAAATCGCCTGTCACTCACAGCAAGGGGGCGTTTTTGACAAAGTTTTCAGCACTTTGTCAAGATATTTCTAACTGAACAATAAAAGAGGATATATATACAAATATCATTTTTTTTTTTTTTTTTTTTTTGGTGCAGCACTATGTATTGGCTAGAGCAGAGGGATTAGAACTCTTGTCAGTTTTTTGCTGTATGTGCCCCCGTTTAAGGGGATTTACCCTCTCTAGTTGTCCTGTTATTGAAAGTAAAAGACTAGCACAAATTTTGGGTTGTCCCCAGAAAAGTAATGGAGGGGAAATCTTCCAATGGGGACACTAGTTTTGGTGACCTATGGGGTCATAACCCTCCCTTGCTCTATACAAAATATGGGGGGGGGGGGCTGTTTTGCCTATAGTCCTACTTTAATGCTCCAGACATTTTTTTGAAAAAGAAACATTGTTCTACTAATTTCAGATAGGGCTGTAATATAATATTATATATGACCGTGTTCCTTGTCCTAGACAGGTAGCTTGATACAAGATATTTTAATAGCAGCAGGATGCTTTTTGTATTATCCTGTCATGGGGTAAAAAAACAAGTTAGCCCTTTTTTTTTTTTTTTTTTTTTTTTTAATAGTACAAAAACAAATATCTGCAGGTAATCACTACTTCAAGATGTTAATTTATACTGTGAAACAGTGAAAGTAATATAGATGTATATCTGAAATTTTTATATAACTACTACCCAGAAGTGGGATATACAGGGTATTTTAGCTGGGAGTCCGACCATGAAGGTTGGGTGAAGAATATAAATGTTATGTTTAACCACTTCAGCCCCGGACCAATTGGCAGCCAAAGGACCAGGCCCTTTTTGCGATTCGGCACTGCGTCGCTTTAACTGACAATTGCGCGGTTGTGCGACGTGGCTCCAAAACAAAATTGGCGTCCTTTTTTTCCCACAAATAGAGCTTTCTTTTGGTGGTATTTGATCGCCCCTGCGGTTTTTATTTTTTGCGCTATAAACAAAAATAGAGCGACAATTTTGAAAACAATGCAATATTTTTTGCTTTTTGCTATAATAAATATCCCCAAAAAATATATAAAAAAAAAAAACATTTTTTTTTCCTCAGTTTAGGCCGATATGTATTCTTCTACATATTTTTGGTAAAAAAAATCGCAATTATTGATTGGTTTGCGCAAAAGTTATAGCAATTACAAAATAGGGGATAGTTTTATAGCATTTTTATTAATATTTTTTTTTTTTACTAGTAATGGCGGCAAACAGCGATTTTTATTGTGACTGCGACATTATGGCGGACACATCGGACATTTTTGACACATTTTTGGGACCATTGTCATTTATACAGCAATCAATGCTATTTAAATGCATTGGTTCCTGTATAAATGACAGTTGTAGTGAAGGGGTTAACCACTAGGGGGAGGGGAGGGGTTATGGTGTGTGTGTGTGTGTGTGTGTGTGTGTGTGTGTGTGTGTGTGTGTGTGTGTGTGTGTGTGTGTGTGTGTGTGTGTGTGTGTGTGTGTGTGTGTGTGTGTGTGTGTGTGTGTGTGTGTGTGTGTGTGGTTTTTTTTTTTTATTACATTAGGGGGCGGGGCTGACGTCATTGATCGGCTTTCCCGATGACAGGGAACAGCCGATCAATGACAGGCAGTGTAGGAAGCGCGGGGAGAGGTTTATTTACACATACCTCTCCCCGTTCTTCAGCTCCGTGACCCGATCGCGGGACACCAGCGGCGATCGGGTCCGCTGGTCCCGTGGCCGGGGTCACAGAGCTCTGCGACCCACAGGCAGGCACATGTACGATCACGTACAGGTACGTGATTTTGCCTGCCCGTGCCATTTTGCCGCAGTATATCTGCGTTAGGCGGTCGGGAAGCGGTTAAAGTAGTACTAAATGCTTAACCACTTCAATACTGAGCACTGAGCACAGACCAATTGTCGCCTTCAGGCAACCCTGTACCTAAATAAAAAACATTTTTTTTATTAGTTAATTTTTTTGAGACCGCTTTCTTTTGGTGGTATTTAGTTACAACTGTTTCTTTTTTTTTGCAAAAAAAAAAAAAGATCGGAAAAAAAAGTTTTTTTTTTTTTTTATTTGTTTCTGTTAAATTTTGTAAAAGTAGTGATTTTTCTTCTTTACTGGTGGACACTAATAATGAGCACTGAAAAGCATCACTGCTGGGCTTTGTTGGGGCTGCACTGATTATCAGTGCCCTGATTCATCTGCGGGTCTCCCCTGTGAGAAAATGCCACTGATCAGTCCTCCCGGGAACATCCGTGACTTGTAAAAAATGGCTTGACATGACGTTGGTTCCTCCCTCCCCTCTCTGTACCAATTGGTACAGTGAGAGGGGGAGAGATTGCAGCAGCGCTTTGGGCTGGATGTGTAGTGCCCACAGCGCTGCTCAGTGACAATAATCTGCAATACTCGCCAATAAATTTTAACAAACAAAAATGTTGTTTTGTTTACCGAATTTTTAGTCTATTTTGGATTTTATAGCGCAAAAAATAAAAAACCCAGCAGTGATTAAACGCCACCAAAAGAAAGCTCTATTTGTGTGAAAAAAAGGAAAAAAATTTCATATGGGTACAATGTTGCATGACCTGAGTAATTGTCATTCAAATTATGAGAGCTCTGAAAATTGGTCTGGTTAGGAATGGGGTTTTAGTGCCCAGTGGTTAAGCAATGATATATTTTAATTGCATTATTTTCTGTTTGTTAGGGCCCTTTCACATGGGCTTTCCAATTCAGGTCCGCCTGTCAGTTTTTCAGGCGGACTTGATCGGACGCTCCATTCAGCCCTATGGAGCGGCTGGTGTCAGCGGTGATGTGTCCACCGATATCCGATCCTGTCCGTAAAATCCAGACGGATGAAAACCCTATTTTTCATCCGCTCTCCATAAAGGACAACGGATCTCCTCACAGTAAGAGACGGATAGGTCATCCGCCTGCTCAGCGGATTGATCCCTGCTGAGCAAAGCGGAGTCCGTACACGGACAAGCCCGCGTGAAAGGACCCTTGGTCAACTTTTCCTGTTACCTTGTGTTTTTATATATGCTAACTTGTCTTTATTTTTCCTTGCCCTAGAAAGCCACGTGGTCGTCCCAGAAAGAATCCAACCCCTCCTCTGGTGATATCGCAGACCGTGTCCAGTGCAGAACCCTGTGCCTCGCGCTCCTGCTGCCTCCCACAGGAAGACACAGTGGGCTGGGTGCAGTGTGACCACTGTGACTCCTGGTATCACGTGGTGTGCATTGGACGCAGTCTAACCTCCCTGCAGGATATAGACTTTCACTGTGGTTGCACGTGACCAGACTTCTGTCTTATTCTTCTTATGTCTTGGCTTTTAATCTATTTTATAAATCCTTCTGTCTTCGGTGCAGCCTTTTACATCTTTAGTACAAACCATGTTACAACCTTTTAGTCTCAACGGTTTGCGCACACGCCCATTGCCTTCTATAAAGGCTGCAAGAGCTGTCTGTGGGTTTTAAAGAGGATGTCCTGGAAGCTGTTGTACTTTATTCACTTTTACAACCATCACTTTAATTTTTTCCACTAATGAGCCAAGGTTGTGTAAGGTCTGGGTCTTTATCGGAGTTCAGCTGCTGTGTCATTATTGCAATGGTCCTGTAGTTGGTTCTGTATACATGAAAAAACCTAACCTAATGTTTTCAGCAGTTGTGAATTCAGAGCCTAGTCCAGACCTTACATGTAGCCTTTAACCCCCCCATGGAAATAGTGTCCAATAACCTTAAAATGTATTTCCACTTTTGCAGTCGTATTTGAGAAATCCCTACTTTGTGTTTTTTCATTCACACAGCATACCTAAAAATATATTTTTAAGATGTTTCTTACCTCTTTTAAGTAGTCTTGTTAAAGCAGACCTTTGAGCACTACAATGCAGATCACATACTTGTAACCCTTTTGTTACGACAGACCATGTTCAGATCTAGTTTACAACTCCTAATGAGATCTGCCAGCACAGTTCAAACAGTATTCGTTTTGGTAAAGCATAACTCCCCGCCCTTTTTCTTAACAACATTGCATACAAGAGTTTCTGCCTTTTCATTAAAGAGCGAGTAAAACGTAAGCAGGATTTGTAAAATGTTTTACTGTGTATCCAAACCCAAGAATAAAAATGTATTGCATTGCACAGCTTACTGGTCGTTAGATTTGGTGGCAGCATTTAGTTTTCTTTTTGCAAATTAATTTATTCCCCCCCCCCCCCCTTTTTATTTTACCCTGCTAATCCTGGCTTTAGCGCCCTTCCTTCCTAGGGTGACCACAGTATTGAGCAGCATTTTCACCTGCAGAAAGAGTGTGTTGGGACTCCTCCCCTCTTTTCTCCATAACCAGAGGAGGCATTTTATAGTCTACGGAGATACCGGGAAACAATGCTTACTGATAATGGTCCAGAGGCACCGGAAGCCATCGGCTAACCAGAATAACTTTTTTATTTTTTATTTTTTTTGGCTCTTCAAACGGATACTTTCAATCGTATATTTAACAGACCAAAATGTAGCAAATAAGAGAATTTTATTGTTGGGGCTTTCATACCCTTTAAGTTATGTTTTTGTCAATGGGAACCTGTAGCAAATTATGACTTGCACTATATTACCAAAAGTAGTGGGACACCTGCCTTTATACGCATGTGAACTTTAATGGCATCCCAGTCTTAGTCCATAGGGTTCAATATTGAGTTGGCCCACCCTTTGCTGCTATAACCGCTTCAATTCTTCTAGGAAGGCTGTCCACAAGGCTTAGGAGTGTGTCCTATGTAAATGTTTTACCATTCTTCCAGAAGTACATTTGTGAGGTCAGGCACTGATGTTGGACAAGAAGGCCTGGCTCGCAGTATCGGGTTGAGGTCAGGACTGACAAGTTTCTCCACCACAAACTCGCTCATCTATGTCTTTTTTATGGACCTTGTTTGTGCACTCCAGTGTTGGAACAGGAAGGGGCCATCCCCAAACTGTTCCTACAAAGTTTGGAGCATGACATTTTCCAAAATGTCTTGGTATGCTGACGCCTTAAGAGTTCCCTCTTAAGGCGTCAGCATACCAAGACACTGGAACTAATGCCACGTACATACGATCTGAACTCTCGTCGGAAAAGCCTTGGATGGTTTTTCAGATGGAATTCGGCTCAAGCTTGTGTTGCCTATACACGGTCACACCAAATTCCGACCGTCAAGAGCGTGGAGACGTACAACACTACGACGAGCAGTGAACATGAAGTTCAATGCTTCCGAGCATGCGTAGGAATTTTGCGCGTCGGAATGTAATTTCTCAAAATTTTGCTGGCGGAAATTCGGCTAGCAAAAGTCCGATGGAGGCATATACACGGTCGCATTTTCAGACGAAAAGCTCTCAACTGTCTTTTGCTGCCCAAAATTCCGATTGTGTGTACGTGGCATAAGGGGCCAAGTCCAACCCATGAAAAAAAAAAAAACCATGACATAATCCCCCTCCACCAAATGATTTTGACCAGTACACAAAACAAGGTCCATAAAAACATGGATGAGGGAGTTTGGGGTCCTGATATAACATCTTTGGGATGAATTAGAGCGGAGTCTGTGAGCCAGGCCTTCTCGGCCAATGTCGGTGCCTGACCTCACACATGCACTTCTGGAAAAATGGTCAAACATTCAAGCGTACTCTTGGCAATCTAGTGTAGGTGTTATCCCAATTTGTTGCAAATGTGGAAATACACTTTAAAGGACAACTGTCATGGGATGATTATGGAGGCTGCCATTGCTGATCTCTGCTTTTGATTTGGAAAGAGTTTAGGGATTAAGCATTCCAACACGTCTCTGACACATAAAATGCTTGGTCCAGGTCTGATATTGGAAGCTGCCATTGCTGTCCTGGTAGTTACCTGGGTGTATATGGCTTCCATGTTTCTTGCATGATGTTGGTGCTTTGCCCCCTTTGTAAGTGTGTATTGAACCTTTCCTGGACAACCTC
The DNA here is from genome assembly GCA_028564925.1 of Lithobates sylvaticus. Lineage (NCBI taxonomy): Eukaryota > Metazoa > Chordata > Amphibia > Anura > Ranidae > Lithobates > Lithobates sylvaticus. The sequence continues at coordinate 186,715,141 of CM053033.1, read as the reverse complement.
TTTAAAAGGGCCAGTTCACTCAAATTTGATAATTTATTGTGGAGAATTTAAATCGCCCTTTTTTTATTTTTAACAATCTCTCAGGGATTCTTGGTAAGTTCTTTGCACTTAAATTCCCAACTCTGTCTAACTTGTATGGCCAGTCTCTCTGGATATTTTTCATTTAGCTTAATTTAAGTACTTTTAATGAAAAGGCTGAATGGTATTTTAAAGGAAGTTGTGTAATTGCTATTGAAACGAAAGAACCTTTTTGCTTCTTGAAATGGAAGATCGGATCAGAACCTTTTTCTTGTATGGAGGAAATGAACAAAGGGAAATACGTCAGTTTTTTGTGATGTAAATGCATTTTCTGTACGCCAATTAACATTGGTGTAAGACGAGTTCTATGCTGTGTTGCACCAGCCATGCTAAATTTAAGTGCCATGCGATTTCTATAAATGACTGGTCACACGTGCCAAAATAATGACTTATGCCAATGTTCTAATTATAAAACTGTTCTAAAATACCATTACCTAAGTGGTGTAAATACTGTAGTGGACATGACTTTAGTGCCAAAATATGGTGCATGTGAATCTGGCGCACTAGTATGCATTAGATTGGCGTATGCCAAATTTATTAATCTGACACAGGAAGTGCCAGTTATACAGGAAGAATGGCATTTTCTGGTAATTATTTTTTGGCCTTCATCTAAGGGCAGCCACAAACTCTAATATTTTTCTTGGTGCGAGTTTTGGCTTTGCATGGGCTTTAATTGGCCAATGTGGCAGGGAAATATTGGCGCTGAAGCCTCTGAGAAATACAGAAAGCTGTGGGATGATTAAAGCTGGTAGTGCACTCAACTAACTGAAAAAGCTATTTTAAATTAACACTGTAAGGATGTTGTGTGTTTGTTCTCTCTCCAATACCCTGCATTATTTAACCTGTAACTTGGCCTGAATCTAGGGCTTCTTCATATGTGTACAAACCCCATACTCACCTTAACAGATTACTGCACTAATCTACATATGAGCCTTTGTTATTGATTTTTGCTTTTATTATTTTACAGCCACCCTTGAGTGGCACTAAACTTGAGCAACAATGCGTGTTTTACAATTGAATACATTTCTTCACAATGCAGCTTATTGTCCAGAGAATTCGCTGAGTACCTTTTTGGGTATTTTGTAGAAATTTGGAGAGGTCTTGCCATATCTAGGATTAATAAGACTCTTTTTTTTTTTTTTTTTTTTTTTTTTTTTTAAGTTATCCAAATACTGACCTCTTAATTATGACTGAAGGAGCATCTTGCTTTTTTTTTTTTTTCATGGCTTTCCATTGTTCCATGTCTTGGTGTCCCTGCATCCTTAGGCCTCATGCACACTGGACATTTTTACAGCTGCTGCAGCCAGTAAACTCCCCCAGCATGTTATCTGATGTGTCTATGCACACACAGGCTCTTATTGGTGTTACAACCCCTCATCTTCAAGGACAGCTACTTGAGATGATTGGCTCCACCCTCTATGGGAAACACAAATCGGAAACACTTTAAAAGGCCCCTCCCTCTCAGCTGTTTTGTGTTTCCAGACCCTCCAGGAGCACACCATAATGTTTGTTTTATATAGGTCTGGTAACTGTGGTTGGTGATATCCAGGACTGGTTGTGGCCATGTCTTGGGTGTTTTTCTAGGTTTATAGACAAGAAGTGCCCCCTGTATGTATTTGGTTACTTGCCTCCCTGGTGGTTTAGCAGCGGCAACTCCCTTTCATTTCCAGCCTCTAGCTGTGTGGAGAGGCACCTTCCTCGTGTCTTCCCTGTGTTGGGTGTACCAAAATGGCAATGCAGGGAACTCGCTGCTTTGGAAACAGTCTGACAAACACATGGCAGACTAGTTTAGCAGTGCAACGGTGGTCAGAGAAATCTCGCCAGCGGGCTTACGTTCTCCTCTATGGAGTCTGAGGACAGGACTGAGGATAGAGCACCCGCTTGAGTTGAGCCAGCGGCAGCATCCGTGTCCAATACTGCCCCCAAGGTAAGCTCTTTTCTGTGGAGAAAAAGCTTCTACAGCAGGGGGGCTGTCTGTCCTTTTTTATGGTTTTTGTTTACTGGTTTGTCAACCTAGAAAAGAAAAAATGTGGGAACTGTAGAACCAGACTTTCTGATGGTTATTTATAACTATTATTTTGTGAGGTTTGTATTCCGTCAACGGCATGTTCTGTGCCTACTGCCTCTTTAAAGGAGATGACGACTTCTATGAAGGAGGTAGTGGCCTCTTCGGTCCTTCCACGTCCAAGCCTGTGACTCCTGGAGCCTTCAGTCTCCGCTAGATCTCTACCTCTCTTAGGCCCCTTTCACGCTAGGGCGCTTTGCAGGCACGGCTGTGCTAAAAATAGTGCCTGCAAAGCGCCCTGAAACAGCCACTGATGTGTCTCCATTGTGAAAGCCCAGAGGGCTTTCACACTGGAGCAGTGCGCTAGCAGGACGGTAAAAAAAGTCCTGCTAGCAGCATCTTTGGAGTGGTGAAGAAGCAGTGTATTCACTGCTCCTACCTATTGAAATCAATGGGGCAATGTGGCTATACCGCTGGCGGGTGGTTTTAACCTTTTTTCGGCTGCTAGCGGGGGTTAAAACTGCCCCGCTAGCAGCCGAATACCTGCCGCTAAAACGCCGCTAAAAATATCAGTGTTTTACCGCTGACGCCCTCACCGCCCCAGTGTGAAAGGGGCGTTAGTGTCATTAGCTCACATAAGGTTTCTGACCTGGAAGAAGGTGAGAATCCAGTATCTGTCTGATAAGGAGTCTGCATAAGAGGTTGAGGATACTGGTAGCTTAACTAGGTATCTTTTTCCAGTTGAAGATATTGATGAACTATTTAGGTCAATATATACTTCAGCAAGCCCAGTCTGTTCAGGATAAGATGTACAGAGGTCTACAAGGACGGGGATGTAGGTCGTTTCCTGTACATCATTCTCTCAAGGATATGATTCTTTCTGAGTGGAAAGAACCTGAAATAAGGTTGTTCCAGTCTAGAGGACATAAGCGAAGGGTTCTCTTTCAGTCCGATTTTGAGGTGGGTTGTTTGTTTTGTCCAAATGTCCTAAATTAGATGCTCCTATGTCACAAGTATCTAAAAGGCACATCTTTCATTTGAGGACTCTGGAGTCTATAAAGATCAATAGATAGGCAGACTCTTTATTACGTAAGGCCTGGAATGCTAGGAATTTTGACGTGTGGGTCCAATGTCTGGATGACCTTCTCTCCCTTGTCACCCTTATAGAAGGGGTTGCTAAAACATCAGCACTCATTAATTCAGCTAGATGGGCCATCTGGCTAAAATCTTGGGAAGATGATCTTGCCTCCAAGAATAAACTTTCCAGCATACCCTTTCAGGGCAAGCGCTTTGGTTCTTCCTTGGAGAAAGTCCTAGCTCGTTCCTCTGAGAAGTGTAAACGGTTTCCACGGGGGGGCACTCTTTGCTCCTTCAGCCCCTACCAAAAATCCCCAGTGATGCCAGAGCAGGGGTCGGAGGGAGGTTGTTGCATTTCATCAAGGAGAAGGTAGTGATCAGGCCTGATCCTTTGTACTTACCCAAAGTTTCTTACAGCTTTCACAGGTCCCATGATGTAGTTCTTCCTAGTTTTTGTTCCTCCCCCAAAAATGCGGAAGAGAAAAGATTGTTTTTTTTTTGGGATGTAAAAAGATGCCTTCTGCTTAGATAAAGAATAGATATAGATAAGAAAGGTCTAGTGAGTTTAGAAAATCCTCCCACCTCTTAATGTTTAGTTGCCCCAAGAAGGAGACCAAAGCATCTAGAGGTTCCATTTCCCGATTGATTAAGGAAGCTATTTGTGAAGCTTGCAGAGCGTCGGGTCCCGCTCATTCAATGAGAGCCTTAGCCACATCATGGGCAGAAAGAGCGGGAGCATCATGGGAAGAAACGTCTAAAGTTGCTGTCTGGTCCTCCTCTCATGCATTTATCAAGCATTATAGAGTACAGGACCTCTATTTGTAGGAAAATATTTCAGGCTGTCATACCTCCCTATGGTATAGAATCTTGCTTATCCTCTCAAGTAGCTGTCCTGAAAGATGAGGGGGGGGGACCCCCATTAGACATAACAGTATTTCCAGGACAACGTCTATATTCCCACCCTATTCTGTATTCACTGGTTGCCTTTGTTTACCCGGTGGTGGTGTTTTTAATGAGTTTCTGTTATTCCTCTGTCGAGTGCACTTTTGGTGGAGGTTTACTTGATCTTCAAACAACTAAGGGTCAGAGGAGAGGGAGTGGCCTTTAATTTTTATTTTATTTTCTGATTTGTGTTTCACGTAGAGGGTGGAGCCAATCATCTCTCGTAGCTGTCCTGAAAATACCGTTATGTGGGTTTTCTGGCTGGAAACAAACCCAGAACCAGTGGGTTTAGAGTGTTTGTTTTTTTGCAGCTGAAAAAAACTACTCTAACTGAAAAATGCAACTGTTCAGCATGTATGAGCATTTTTGAGCCATAAGCTTTTGTGGGGGTATAGTTTTGCTTAAATGCGTCCAAAATTTGCATTTTTAATGCTGTATTCTACAGCTAAAACTACTGACATTCTTTTAACATCAAGTGTGCATATGAGGCCTTAAAATTGGCTGTATAAACTTGCTCATGAATCTTTCAGTCTCGCATGTTTTGTTGTTCTTGTCTTTAGCACCATAATTCTTCTACAACATTAGATACCATATTTATTGGCGTATAACATGCACCTTCATTTAAAGAGGGAATTTTCAGGAAAAAAACTAAAATTTTAAATAAAGAACTTTGAAGCAAAATAAGGGTCACAGCCCATCAATGCACCCTGCAGTGTCCATTAGCAGCCTCTCCATTGCCCATTAATGCAGCCTCTCCAGTGCAAATTTATGCAACCTGCACAGTGCCAATAATCAGCCTCTCCATTGCAGATTAATGCAGCCTCGCCAGTGCTGGATTACACAGCGCCGCGATCTCATGTGTAACTGGTGATCAGTCACACAGTCCCGCCTCTTGTAAGAGACAGAACAGTGGTCCAATCCTGGGCCAGAAGGCAGGACTGTGTGTGACTGAGCGCCGGGTACATAGATCACCGCTGTGTGTAATATGGTGGCGCCCCTCCCTTCCACTCAGAGACAGCAGGAATCAGTGTATAACACGCACACACCATTTCCCCCTTTTCAGGGGGTGTGTGTGTGTGTGTGTGTGTGTGTGTGTGTGTGTGTTATATGCCGATTTTATATATGGTATATGGACCAAATCTGGTTGCAAAGACAACAAAACCTTTTTTCCTTCAGGTACATTTATTCATGTAATCCATGTAGTAGATTTTGGAATTTGTTACAAATAAAAGGGTGGGGTTTACCATTTTGATCCAATCAGAACCTACATTTTTGTTTTTCTAGAACAGTTCTTTTCTAAATGAGGCTGTGATAATTAAAGTGGTTGTAAACCCTTACATATACCCAGTGAAGTGACTGGTCTCAGGTGATATACAGGGATGAAACAAATCCTCCATCAGTTGTACCTGTTTATCTGCAGCCACTTGATCTTTGCATCCTTGTAAAACTCAGTTTTACAAAGCGGGGGGGTGGGGAGCTGCAGTTGCAAACTGTACAAAAGCTCTGAGAGCTGATTAGAGGGAAGGGACTCCTCCCCCCCCCCTTTCATGCCGTAACAGAGTTAAGGCTGGAAATCTCTCCCCTGTCACCCTTTTAGCTCTTGGTGTCAGATGTGAAACACGCTGATAACAAAGGAACAAGAGAGCAGAGAGAAATGACAGTCGGGGCTCGTTCACGCATTTGTTTATGAAGAACAAAGCAATGCTCATTAGCGCATCTATATCATTTGACGTATTTTTGTTGTGTTTATGAATCGTTTGAAAAAGCTTCAAGAATGCTTGATAAATGCCCATGGCAGGGTTGCTTTTCTAGTGGGAAGTGATGTAGGGGAAATGATCTACTCCTGAGGAGGGGTTAGGTTGTGGTGATAGCAGATGTTTTTGTGAGTTTTTGTTCTGCAAGATTGAAGTATACAAATCCATCTCTTTTGACACTTGGCTTGGTCCAGTTTAAGGCTGCTTTCACACTGGAGCGGTGGTGGCGCTGGTGGCGGCGTTCTAGCGGCGCATTGCGGCCGCTCGCAGGGTGTTTTTACCCCCCGCGAGCGGCCGAAAAAGGGTCAATACCGCCGCTGCAGCGGCATTTTGCGGGCGGGTTCGGCGCGCTCCCCTATTGTTTTCAATGGGACCGGGCACTATAGGAGCGGTAAATATACCGCTCCTATAGCGAACCAAAGATGCGGCTTGCAGGACATTTTTGAGCGTCCTGCAAGCGCACCGCTTCAGTGTGAAAGCCCTCGGGCTTTCACACTGAAGGAACAGCAACAGCTGTTTTGGGTCGGTTTGCAGGCGCTATTCTTAGAGCAATAACGCCTGCAAACCGCCCCAGTGTGAAAGCAGCCTAACTTTGCTGAAACAAAGCTTTGCCGCTGACAACGTTCAATACCTTTTGCTCCTACCTGGCACAGTCAGTATTGCTGGCTGGTTTATGCTTTTGCCTGCAGACAGAAGCAAATTGTATTACCACATGGCTGTTCTGTACAAACAGGAAGTGGCTGGAGCTGCTCTGTCCTAGTTCTCTATTATTTACTAGGGCATTCTGGGGGGATACAGGAACCTCCACTGTCTCTTCCCCAATACCCAGCGAACACTGGATAAATGCTTGGCTAACACGCCATAAATACTATAGGTGCTGTTAACGTGTGGTGTAACGAAACGTCCCACACTCCACTTTAGTGCTTTCGTCATATACCGCTTCGTCCCAGTCTGAATATAGATATCAGATATTCCAACTGCTAACAACAAACAAGACAATACTCGTTTGCTTGCTGAACGTGGACTGTTTATTGAAAACACAGGTAATAATTGGGACAATTCCCCACCCCTTTGCATTCCGGGCGGTGTAGACAATCAGTAGTGATAGCAGTTGGAGGAATTCTCTCCCCACCAATCTCGCAGCTAATATACATATACATACCATAATATCCAAAGCAGACACGATAGAACATTGGAATACAGCCACACCCCAAAAGACCCAGCAAAGAGTACACAACAAAAAGAGACATTATAGTGTATGTATGTAGGTATGTATATATATATATGTGTGTGTGTATGTGTATATATATATATATATACACTCACAAAAGTGAGTACACCCCTCACATTTATGTAAATATTTTATTATATCTTTTCACGTGACAACACTGAAGGAATTACACTTTGCTACAATGTAAAGTAGTGAGTGTACAGCTTGTATAACAGTGTAAATTTGCTGTCCCCTCCATGGCTGTCTAACTCAACAGACAGCCATGAATGTCTAAACCGCTGGCAACAAAAGTGAGTACACCCTTAAGTGAAAATGTCCAAGTTGGGCCCAATTAGCCATTTTCACTCCCCAGTGTCATGTGACTTGTTAGTGTTACAATGTCTCAGGTGAATGGGGAGCAGATGTGTTAAATTTGGTGTTATCACTCTCACTCTTTCATACTGGTCACTGGAAGATCAACATGGCACCTCATGGAAAGAGGTGGCATAGGCTATAAGAAGATTGCCAAGACCCTGAAACTGAGCAGCAGCCTGGTGGCCAAGACCATACAGCGGTTTAACAGGACAGGTTCCACTCCGCACAGGTCTCTCCATGGTCGACCAATGAAATTGAGTGCACGTGCTCAGTGTCATATCCAGAGGTTGTCTTTGGGAAATAGACATGTGAGTGCTGCCAGCATTGCTGCAGAGGTTGAAGGTGTGGGGGGGGGGTCAGTCTGTCAGTGATCAGACCATATGCCTCACCCTGCATCAAATTGGTCTGCATGGCTGTCGTCCCAGAAGGAAGTCTCTTCTAAAGATGATGCACAAGAACGCCCGCAAGCAGACTAAGGACATGGATTATTGGAACCATGTCCTGTGGTCTGATAAAACCAAGATAAACTTATTTGGTTCAAATGGTGTCAAGAGTGTGTGGCGGCAACCAGATGAGGAGTACAAAGACAAGTGGGTCTTGTCTACAGTCAAGCATGGTGGTGGGAGTGTCAAGGTCTGGGGCTGCATGAGTGCTGCTAGCACTGGGGAGCTACATTGAGGGAATTATGAATGCCAACATGTACTGTGACATACTGAAGCAGAGCATGGTCCCCTCCCTTCGGAGACTGGGCCGTAGGGCAGTAGTCCAACATAACCCCAAACACCTCCAAGACAACCACTGCCTTACTAAAGAAGCTGAGGGTAAAGGTGATGGACTGGCCAAGCATGTCTCCAGACCTAAACCCTATTGAGCATCTGTGGGGCATCCTCAAATGGAAGTTGGAGGAGGAGCGCAAGGTCTCTAACATCCACCAGCTCTGTGATGTCGTCATGGAGGAGTGGTAGAGGACTCCAGTGGTAACCTGTGAGGCTCTGGTGAACTCCATGCCCAAGAGGGTTAAGGCAGTGCTGGAAAATAATGGTGGCCACACAAAATATTGACACTTTGGGCCCAATTTGAACATTTTCACTTAGGGCTGTACTCACTTTTGTTGCCAGCAGTTTAGACATTAATGGCTGTGTGTTGAGTTATTTTATGGGGACTGCAAATTTACACTGTTATACAAGCTGTACACTCACTACTTTACATGGTAGCAAAGTGTAATTTCTTCAGTGTTGTCACATGAAAAAATATGTACAAAAATGTGAGGGGTGTACTCGCTTTTCTGAGATACTGTGTGTGTATGTATGTATATGTGTGTGTTTATATATATAAACACACAATCCAGTGTGGCTGTACAGTGAGTTTGATTAGTACAGATCAGACTGGATTTCTCGGTCACCCTGTGCCCCTATTAGAGACACAGAGGGGGTTATTTACTAAAGGTAAATCCACTTTGCAAGTGCACTTGGAAGTAAAGTCGCTGTAGATCCGAGGGGGAGATGCAAGGAAAATAAAAAAACATAATTTTAGCTTGCACATGATTGGATGATAAAATCAGCAGAGCTTTCACTCATTTCAGATCTACCCCTCAGATTTAGAGCGACTGCACTTCCAGTGCAAAGTGGATTTGCCTTTCGTAAATAATCCCCGGAGTGACTTAGACATAGGTGGTGCATGGGGAGCTGAAACAAGGTTTTCCCAACCACGCCATGGGATTCTGGGTTCCATGGGCCCCCCTGCCCAAAGTGACTCTGTCACATGTGGTTATAGAGCATTATTATTGAAATCAATGTAAGTGGCTGACAAGTATCAATGCCTCATGAAAGCAACATGCTGCTTAATTTGTATCACAAAGTTACCATTCTTGTGTGGTGCCCATTGTTTCATTCATGGCAGACATTTTAGGATGGGGATGAGGATTAATAAATGCCACATAAACATGGGACTGACACACATGTAAACAAGCACTTAGTGCTTTGGAGAGAGGCAAGTAAACACTAATGAAATCTGAACAAAGCACATACTTCTAGTCTGAGGTTTACAACCACTTTAATCCTCAAACCAATAAGTGTCAGAAAATTACTGTTCACCTCAAGTAACTGATTTCCCCTGTTTGGTCTTTCATCTGCACTGGAAATGAACAAGAACTGTTCTATCAGATGCTGACTTCTGAGGGAACTAAAGAGAGCAGCAAAGGTTGTTCTTTTATTATACAGGCAGAAATCGTCCCCTGCACCCAGCTACATTTTATTCCTATGCCCTGTACACACGGTCGGAAATTCCGACGGAAAAGGTCCGATCGGATTATGTTGTTGGAAAATCCGATCATGTGTGGGCTCTGAAAGAGAGGGTAATCTCGCGCTTACCGGGAATGAGAGCTAAGACTAATGCAGCACACACTGAGGGTAATATCTGAACCCAGAGGTAAGTAAAGGGAAAAAAAGTAGTGGCGCGCAGAGGGTTAAAATTAAACTAAAAAAACCAGGTAAGAGGTAAAATAGGTAAAATCCAATTAAGTGGTGAATAAAGGTGGTGAAAGTGAATTCACAAGGTAAAATCAATGATTAAAATGGTGAATCGCATAAGGATAAATGTCATCAAAACATAATAAACATAAAAGATAAATATCATATGAGATATAAATAAAGTGAATGGTGACTGTAGTTAAAAAGCACACAGCGTAACAATTCCTAAAGCTGAAACTCTGATTCAAAATATAGCAAAGTGATAAATTATAACAATGTGATAAATAAACGCAGTGAGGGCGGTAAAAGTGCAGTAAAGTGGCTGAGACACTGCTAAGAAAATAAATAATAGACAAAATTGTCTAACAATCACTGAAGTGGATGATAAAAGTGAATAAATAACTGAAGTGGAGAAAGATGCAAATAAGTCGCAAGCTAAAAACGCATCACAAAAGAATAAATTTTAAAATGGTGAAAAGTCCATATAGACATCGGTGCAAGTGACCATTCGTTCCCAGAATCAGGTGCAACAAGGTGTTTTCCTGCTGACTATGCAGTAGTAATTTTCTTTGTGACTATCTTGTGCAGTTTGGAGCAGCGGTGTGTGATCCTGGTGGGGGTGCTAAGGTTGGCCCCTTACCTTACGGCTGTAAGGTTACAGCATGGGTTACAATGGGTCTTTGAGGGTCCCTGGTATCCTTCCTCCGTTAGGGGCTCCAGACTGTATCCCGGTTTCTTAAAGGTACTTGGGTTGCATCCAATACAGGGGGGGGGCGCTCACATCAGTATAGAAAAGAGGAATGAAGTAGCCTCATAGTGTAGTATGTTTCAACATCAAAAGTAGTTTATTTAGTACAGGTAAAACAATTCACATTAAAAGCAAGAGGGGTACTCACATTCTAAATGAGTTAAAAAGTAGTGTACAAACGAGCGGCGAGCTCGGTGTTGCGTCACTTCCGGGTGGTCAGATTAGGCTGTAGTCCCGACGCGTGTTCGTCACCGATCACGTGACTTCTTCAGGGGTGCCTAGTGTTAGTGGAAGTGTCTTATTTATAGGCCATTTAATTATACTAGGCGGCCATTTTCTTGTGGCCCGATCACCGGAAATGGTAATACTATCGTCGCCGGAAGTGCTCCGGCGGCCATTTTGGGATTCTAAAAAACAGGCAGTGATAGGCTGGAGACATCTAGTGTCAGCAAAGGATGTAGAGAGTCTGTTTACTGAGCACAGGGCGGCTTTTGAATATAGAGGACTGCTTACGGTGTCAAGGTCAAGGGGTTTATAAATAGTAATAACACCATAAAAACACATTTAAAAAGCCGGCTAAAATTATTGAAAAAAAGGGGGCATAGCTCAAGGGATGTTAAAATTTTCCCGTGGCCCGGAAATTGTCATACTATCGTCGCCGGAAGTGCTCCGGCGGCCATTTTGGGATTCTAAAAAAACAGGCAGTGATAGGCTGGAGACATCTAGTGTCAGCAAAGGATGTGGAAAGTCCGTTTACTGAGCACAAGGCGGCTCAGTAATTGAAAAAGGCATGAGATTGCCAGGCACAAATATTGAATGTAAAGGACTGCTTAAGGTGTCAAAATCAAGGGTTTATAAATAGCATTAACACCATGAAAACGCGTTCAAAGGCCGGATAAAATTATTAGAAAAGGTTATAACTCAAGGGATGTTAAAATTTTAAAAACATAAGGATATAACGACGATAAAAATGGGAAGTTTGCGACCCAAAAATACCGGAAATGACGTTAACATGTAAATAAATATGGAGTTACACGTATACAATCTGGCAATATATAAAGGGGACAATGGTGGAATAATCCAGTAGGTGAATAAAGTGCCTCGATATAGAGGTGAACGAAATATGGAATGGGAATAAGGTGCAGTGACTAATTCGAGAAGAAAAAATATATAAGTGAAGAGGTATAGCTGTTTCCAGGAGGGGGAGCAAAAATATCAAATAGGTTACCCTATTTTGCAATAACTATAAAAGTAGTAAAAGTAAGTTTCAATAGAATAGATCCTGTAAAAGTAATAAAATTATGTAAAAAACTGGTGTGGTTAAAATGATTGGAGTAGTTAATGAGGGGAGGAGGTCAGATTAAAAGTCGCTGAGAAAACAGTTCAAGTCGAATTCTATGTTCAAGCCATGTGGCGTTAAAGTGTTAAGGGTGAAAATCCACTTGGATTCCAACTGGCTTATGGTTCTCACCTTGTGGCCTCCTCTCCAGTGTTTAACATAGGGTTCTACCCCCCAGAATTTCAGATGTGTTGGGTCCTTTTTGTGGTGTATGGCAAAATGCCTCGATACGTTATGTTTATCGGAACCCTTTATGATGTTTTTAACATGTTCTTTAATTCTGACCCGGAGTGGACGTTTTGTGCGGCCAACATACTGTAGGCCGCAACTGCATTCTAAAACGTAGACCGCTCCTATTGTGTTACAGCAGATAAACTCGTTAATCGTGTGGGTGTTGCCAGTGCTGGTTGATGTAAAGTCCTTCTTTCTTTCGTTTGGTTTCTTAGTCCTGGTGCAAGCAAAACATCTTTTGCAAGGGTAGAAGCCTTTGCCTGTAAAAAAGGTAAGGCCTCTACTGGGTGGGTCCGGGATGTTTTTGACTATTTTGTCTCTGAGTGTGGGCGCTCTCCTGTAGACAAATTTGGGAAAAGTGGGTAAGATCTCTTTTAAACGTGCATCAGCTTGTAGGATATTCCAGTTTCTTTTAATGATCTTCTCAATTTCTTTGTGTTGTACACTGTAGTCTAGCACTATTGGTATGTTATCTTGTCTGGTTGTTCCTTTTGGTTTATCTTTTATGAGGTCAGATCGATCCATTTTGTTTACTTCTGCTATGTTTTTGTTGATCATTTCATTGCAATAGCCTTTTTCGATAAATCTGAGTTTCATGTTATTAGCTTGGTTCTGGAATTGCTCAATTTGTGTGCAGTTACGTCGTAGACGCATCAGTTGTCCCTTGGGGATATTAAAAATCCAGTTTCTATGATGGCAGGTGTCTATGGGCAAGTAGCTATTGCGATCAACATCTTTAAAATGTGTTTTTGATCGCAGTTGGCCATTTTCCAGTTCAATGTCTAGATCAAGGAAGGTTATTCTTTTATCGCTAATGTCCCATGAGAGTGTTATATTTCGGTCATTTTTATTTAATTTCTCTAGAAAGTCAGTCAGTTTGTTCTGATCACCTTTCCATAGGATAAACACATCATCTATGTATCTCCTATAGATGTGTAATTCTTCAGGTCTATTATTGAATATTTCGTCATCTTCCCATCTTGCCATGAATAAACCTGCTACACTGGGGGCAAATTTTGCCCCCATGGCAACTCCTGTCCTTTGATGGTAATAGTTTTTATTGAACCAAAAATAACTGTTTTTTAAACAAAAATCCAGACTCTTCACTAGGAATTTCCTTTGGACGCATGGTAATTTGGTGTGTTTCCTTAATCCCCATTTGATCGCTTCACAAGCTTGATGATGTAAAATAATGGTGTATAGAGATGAAACATCCGCTGTAGCTAACCACCAGGGTCCATCATTTATCGATGTTGCATCCAGAATTTGTAAAATTTGTTTCGTATCTCGAAGATAAGCTGTTGTATTTTGTACTGCTGGCTGGAGAAAGTGATCGATATATTCTCCCATTCTCGCTGTTAGGGAATTAATCCCATTCACAATTGGTCTTGAGGGTGGGTTCACTTTATCCTTATGGATCTTGGGGAGTATGTAAATAATAGGAGTCCTGCATGATTCCGGTATCAGGTATTTTGCCTCCTTTTTATTCAAAATGTCCTTTTTTAATCCTAAGTGAACGATTTGTTCTAGTGCCCTTCTACATTTGAACACTGGGTTGCCTAGAAGGCGTGTGTAGGTCTCTTCATCTTGTAGAAGAGTGTTTACATTTTTATTATATTGTTCCTTGGTGAGGACCACAATACCTCCTCCTTTGTCCGCTGGTCGTATAACCAAGTCTTTCCTTTTGGTTAATTTGCGGATCCCACTCTTTATATGTTTGGGTTCTTGGCATTTCCTGATCTTCAAACTGTTCAAATCATCTAAAACCACTCTTTTAAAAACTTCGATGTGTCTATTGTCTTTTATTATAGGATTAAAAACAGATTTATTTCTTAAGGTGCTATGTAGGATATCTTGTTCATGTTGTGTACTTCTTGTTTTGCAAGGATTGCTTAAGATATATTTTTTGATGTTCAGCTTTCTTATATATTTTTGGACTCCTATATATGTCTGAAATTTGTCCATGTTCTTTACTGGGGCGTATTTGAGTCCTTTATCGAGGACTCCAATTTCTTCGTGTGATAATTCTTGTCCACTGAGATTGAATATTCCTTCACCTTTTATTCTCTTTTTCTTTTTGAGTCTCTTCCCTCCTCTGCAGCCTCTCGTCTTTCTGGTGTACGTCTTGGGTGTCTCGTTTCTTCGTTCCTCCTCAGTTGATTGTTCTCCCGGCCTCTCTCTAAAAAAGACCTCTCGTAATCCATGTCAGATTGTCGATGTCTGTCAGTTCTGTCTTCATTGGGTCTTTGCTCTAAGGGTGCGTAATAGTTGTGGGTAGGAATAGGGCTTCTTTCATATGTTCTGTAAGTATCTGGTGGTGGATATGGTTGATGCCCTCCATCTCTTCTTTCCCATTGTCTATCAGGACTAAGTCTTCTTGGGGCCTGATTATCATATTGGCGTTCTCTATTTTCATATCCTTGATCTCTATTGTCCCTTTGGTTCTGTTGGTGTTGTCTATTATCCCTTTGGTCATATTGTCTTGGTCCATTGTTGTGCCCGTTATTCTTCTTGTTGTTTTTCCAGAAAGGCTTCTTCCATCCATTTTGTGGAGTTCTGTTATGGTTATATGGTCTTCTATCGTTACCATATTGTGGTCTTCCCTCGTTTCTACGTGGTGTATATTGGTTGTAATTGGTTGGCCGTTCATTATATCTCTGAGTATCATGTCTGCCTTGGTCGTATATATCTTGAGGTCTGTTATGGGTATCTTGTCTTTCTGTATTGTTAGAATCCGGCTGTACTCTCACTATTTTTTCCGGAGTAGAGTAAGTTGAAATCGGGTCTGTATTTCCTAGTTGGCTCTGCCACTTAAAAGCTTTATCGTTTTTAAAATCATTAATATCTCGATTGTACTTTTTACTTTTTCTTTGTTGTACCTCCTTATCTTTTTTCGTTAGATCTCTATTGAGTTGGGCGGTCAGAGCTGTAAACTCTGCTGTATCTTTGTAAGCTTCAAGTTCCTCTTTCACTTCAGTTATTATTTCGTCTATTATTTTTTGTTTTTTTTCCTCTTCCTTTCTAGGAGGAACATAAGTAATTCTAATCCTTTTCCATTAAAGAATTTGAACCAATCATCTATTGATTCTTGGTCAGTCAGACCATCGTTGGGGATAATGTCCCATCTGAGTCTTCTGGGGACAATGCTGTCCTTAAGATATTGCTCAAAAGTGGTAATATCCCACCAGAGACTCACTTTTTTCTCCATGTTGTGGCCTAGTTTGCGCATCAGGCTCTCTAGGTCACTCACTCTATTAGTAGGTGCTGTAGTATTGAATACTTCCTCTAAATTAACCTGTCGTTTTTCTAAAAACGAAAATACATCCATGGTAGCGGCAAGATTGAGTGTGAATAGGTAAGTGTAGATGAAAGAGAGGGTAATCTCGCGCTTACCGGGAATGAGAGCTAAGACTAATGCAGCACACACTGAGGGTAATATCTGAACCCAGAGGTAAGTAAAGGGAAAAAAAGTAGTGGCGCGCAGAGGGTTAAAATTAAACTAAAAAAACCAGGTAAGAGGTAAAATAGGTAAAATCCAATTAAGTGGTGAATAAAGGTGGTGAAAGTGAATTCACAAGGTAAAATCAATGATTAAAATGGTGAATCGCATAAGGATAAATGTCATCAAAACATAATAAACATAAAAGATAAATATCATATGAGGCCACAAGGTGAGAACCATAAGCCAGTTGGAATCCAAGTGGATTTTCACCCTTAACACTTTAACGCCACATGGCTTGAACATAGAATTCGACTTGAACTGTTTTCTCAGCGACTTTTAATCTGACCTCCTCCCCTCATTAACTACTCCAATCATTTTAACCACACCAGTTTTTTACATAATTTTATTACTTTTACAGGATCTATTCTATTGAAACTTACTTTTACTACTTTTATAGTTATTGCAAAATAGGGTAACCTATTTGATATTTTTGCTCCCCCTCCTGGAAACAGCTATACCTCTTCACTTATATATTTTTTCTTCTCGAATTAGTCACTGCACCTTATTCCCATTCCATATTTCGTTCACCTCTATATCGAGGCACTTTATTCACCTACTGGATTATTCCACCATTGTCCCCTTTATATATTGCCAGATTGTATACGTGTAACTCCATATTTATTTACATGTTAACGTCATTTCCGGTATTTTTGGGTCGCAAACTTCCCATTTTTATCGTCGTTATATCCTTATGTTTTTAAAATTTTAACATCCCTTGAGTTATAACCTTTTCTAATAATTTTATCCGGCCTTTGAACGCGTTTTCATGGTGTTAATGCTATTTATAAACCCTTGATTTTGACACCTTAAGCAGTCCTTTACATTCAATATTTGTGCCTGGCAATCTCATGCCTTTTTCAATTACTGAGCCGCCTTGTGCTCAGTAAACGGACTTTCCACATCCTTTGCTGACACTAGATGTCTCCAGCCTATCACTGCCTGTTTTTTTAGAATCCCAAAATGGCCGCCGGAGCACTTCCGGCGACGATAGTATGACAATTTCCGGGCCACGGGAAAATTTTAACATCCCTTGAGCTATGCCCCCTTTTTTTCAATAATTTTAGCCGGCTTTTTAAATGTGTTTTTATGGTGTTATTACTATTTATAAACCCCTTGACCTTGACACCGTAAGCAGTCCTCTATATTCAAAAGCCGCCCTGTGCTCAGTAAACAGACTCTCTACATCCTTTGCTGACACTAGATGTCTCCAGCCTATCACTGCCTGTTTTTTAGAATCCCAAAATGGCCGCCGGAGCACTTCCGGCGACGATAGTATTACCATTTCCGGTGATCGGGCCACAAGAAAATGGCCGCCTAGTATAATTAAATGGCCTATAAATAAGACACTTCCACTAACACTAGGCACCCCTGAAGAAGTCACGTGATCGGTGACGAACACGCGTCGGGACTACAGCCTAATCTGACCACCCGGAAGTGACGCAACACCGAGCTCGCCGCTCGTTTGTACACTACTTTTTAACTCATTTAGAATGTGAGTACCCCTCTTGCTTTTAATGTGAATTGTTTTACCTGTACTAAATAAACTACTTTTGATGTTGAAACATACTACACTATGAGGCTACTTCATTCCTCTTTTCTATACTGATGTGAGCGCCCCCCCCCCTGTATTGGATGCAACCCAAGTACCTTTAAGAAACCGGGATACAGTCTGGAGCCCCTAACGGAGGAAGGATACCAGGGACCCTCAAAGACCCATTGTAACCCATGCTGTAACCTTACAGCCGTAAGGTAAGGGGCCAACCTTAGCACCCCCACCAGGATCACACACCGCTGCTCCAAACTGCACAAGATAGTCACAAAGAAAATTACTACTGCATAGTCAGCAGGAAAACACCTTGTTGCACCTGATTCTGGGAACGAATGGTCACTTGCACCGATGTCTATATGGACTTTTCACCATTTTAAAATTTATTCTTTTGTGATGCGTTTTTAGCTTGCGACTTATTTGCATCTTTCTCCACTTCAGTTATTTATTCACTTTTATCATCCACTTCAGTGATTGTTAGACAATTTTGTCTATTATTTATTTTCTTAGCAGTGTCTCAGCCACTTTACTGCACTTTTACCGCCCTCACTGCGTTTATTTATCACATTGTTATAATTTATCACTTTGCTATATTTTGAATCAGAGTTTCAGCTTTAGGAATTGTTACGCTGTGTGCTTTTTAACTACAGTCACCATTCACTTTATTTATATCTCATATGATATTTATCTTTTATGTTTATTATGTTTTGATGACATTTATCCTTATGCGATTCACCATTTTAATCATTGATTTTACCTTGTGAATTCACTTTCACCACCTTTATTCACCACTTAATTGGATTTTACCTATTTTACCTCTTACCTGGTTTTTTTAGTTTAATTTTAACCCTCTGCGCGCCACTACTTTTTTTCCCTTTACATGTGTGGGCTCTATCGGACTTTTTCAGTCGGAAATTCAGATGGAAAAAAATTGAGAGCAGGATCTAAAACTTTCCGACAAAAAAAATCTGATCAGACTTTTTTCCGATCGTGTGTAGAGAATTCCGACGGACAAAGTGCCACGCATGCTCAAATCAAATTACGAGACCAGAGCTATTGGCTACTAGCCTCTACGTAGTTCCGTCGTACGCAATGTACGTCACCACGTTCCGAACGATCGGATTTTCCGACAACTTTGTCTGACCGTGTGTATGCAACACCAGTTTCGGACAAAATCCGTTGGAAAAAATCAGACGGATTTTGTGGTTGGAATGTCCAACCGTGTGTACGGGCTTTTCTTGCAGATCTGAAAACTTCACCTTTTTTTTTTTTTTTTTCTTCCTCCATCTGCTGACTTTGACAGTTGCCAGCGGGCCGCTGTGTCGGGGAACAAAAAGTACTGCAGGGCACATTGCAGGTCAGGTCTGGTCTACATGTCAATAAACCAACAATGCAGCTGTATGTGTTTTTTTTTATTTATATAATATATAAACCTGCAGGGCCTGCAGTAACCATAGCACCAAATGGAGGTTCACTGACAGTCAATGGAGAAGTGTAACTGTTAAAATCTTTCAACCCTTCTAAGGGCACTTAGGACAACTGTCCTCAAAATGTATAGTATTTTCGCCTCCCATATTTAAATATGATGAATTTATTTTAAAGAGGCACAACACAATCAAAATGTGACATCTGATGTTATACCCTAATGCAGGGGTGCCCAACCAGTGGCCTGGGGGCCACATGTGGCCCGCGGAGCCCTCTGATGTGGCCCGCGACCTCCTGCTCTGGGATAAAATAGAATAGAGTACTATTCCAAAGTGCAGGAAATCCAAAGGTACACTGCGCTGCACCAGCGGTGCAGGTAAACTGCAGCGCATCAGTATGAAAGCAACCTTGGGCCCCTTTCACATGGTCAGTCTGACTCAATTGGACCCTCCATTCACCTCTAAGGTGTAGCAAATGTAAACCGACTTGTGTCCTACCTCCAATGCAATCCAATCCGGAAGAAAAAAAAAGTATTAGTGGGCTGTGTCCGTGTCTGCTCTGCATATACAGAGCAGACACGGACCTGCCATCTGCCCGCTCCGCTCATTGTGGCCCGCGACCGGTTACCAAGTAGCTTAAGTGGCCCTTGCTCTTCAAAAGGTTGGGCACCCCTGCCCTAATGCATAAAAAGGTATGTGTTTTTAATTATCTGGCTATGGTGCTGTTGGTTTTCTAGATCAAAGTAAAAAAATAAAAATCTGTATTGTGAAATACTTGATGTGTGAAAAAGGACAGCTTTTCTTACATTGTGAGTTTTGTATGCATTAAAGTATATTAAACAAGTTCTGTTTAAATTATTGATTGCTGAGTCTTTGGATCTCATTCAGGAAATGGAAAAAATTGCTTGTTTATATTTTAAGTTGAGTACTTGATTCTGGAGTCGGAGGTGGTGTGTCGGTGAGTTAGGTGCAATGTCACACGCCTTGCCCCAACACAAACAGTCCAAAAAGGGCTTTTGACCAGTGAATCTGCATTCAAGCCAAATTTTGGGCTTTAAGCTAAAAATAAATGTTGGTTGCCCTCACCCCTTAGAGAAAATGAGCAGTATATTATGTAAACGGCATCTAAGGTTTTAATAAGAGACAAATACTTACACCTTGTTCCCGTGGTAGCCAGCACTCTGGTTTACTCCTCTCCTGGCCACCATATAGGTGGGCTTTTAATGTCGTCATATACAAGTTCGGACCACTGGTCCTGTATTGTGTAATGACCATTGAAAAAAAGGATCACTGATAGACAGGTCATCTGGTGTGGAAGGAGTCTGTGGAATAAGTACAACACACTCTACTCTGTTTAGGTCTCCTAGACTAAACGGGCAGTATATCAGGGACTACCAATAATTATTTTTTTTTTTTTCCTTCCAATTTAAAGGCAGGGGTAACACCAAGACATTGTATTTTCAGATGTAAGTTAGCAGTGGCAGCCATGGTATCTCTTGGTAACCATAAAGGGACCCTGTTAGGACATACAGTAAATATTGTAGTGGCTAGCAATCCTGTTTTCTAAAGGTGGAAGTTTTGGAGTGCAGCTGTAATATGTTTATTCACTATTTATTAAGTCAGTGACCTGAAGTAAGTAGCAGGTAAGCAGTTCACTGGCTGCATGCTTGTCCCTGATCAGTGACTCAGTGGGTAGTAAAGGTAGTAAAGTTAGGATGGCTAAGGTAGCTTCCATAGCATTCTTTTGACAGGTGGCCTCTAAAGAAAAAAGCTTAACTTTTTAGTAAAGTTTGTTCTTTAAATTAACTCCTTAGTGTAGCCAGCATAGTTAAATACATGTCTTCATTCATGTTCATAATTGTTCAGTCCTTCCTCGTGTTGCACAGCCTTTGTATGCAAAATGTCCTAGCTGGCTATGGGTGTGCTAAATGTGCACACATGCCATTGCATGCATAGTCTAAACTGCAAGTAGCCTTGAGCCATCCAGCAAAGTACTGACCATCTTTGGGAATGAATAGTGCCATCGCACCCCAGTAAAAGGCTGTGTGGTCGGTGCCAGGGATGATTTATTTTTCATGACAAGTTTTGTCTGTAGGGTTTCCGATTTTAACCAGGTCATGGTATAACTAGTAGTAGCTGGTCACATTCAAGTGACCTTGTTCTGAAACGTTGAAGACGTAGTGCTGCTTATACAGGACACTTCTTCACTTTCAAAGACCCAAGTGGAAATGAACCAGGGGGCCAACAAGAAAATGAAGACCCCCCACATTCCACTACACCACCCCACAATGGGGAATAAAGAGAACCCAGTAATAAATCTCTCATCAAGGCTATTGGTGAAGGGTGAGACAAACCTGGCAGGGGGTTGATGTATCCTTAAGGCTGGGTTCACACCATTCTGAATTGGATGTGGATTTCTCTGCATCCAATTCGCATGACAGGAGATTGTAACCGGCTCTCTATGGTCGGTATGATTGTGCCGGAGCGGTTTGCACAGGAGTCCTGTGCGTCTTTTGGCTCTGTTTCAGGGCCGAATTTGTCCCTGAAATGGAGAACAGGGACGCACCGGACCCCTGCTGCGATCCGCAGCCGTCTGCAGTGTGAACCCAGTCTAAAGCCTGGTACACACTATCAGTTTCTTTTTGTCCAACCTAGCTAAATGGAAAAAAACTGACAGCTCAGATCAGAGCCACTGTACTAATGATCCAACGTAAGTACATCGATCTCTCCTGCTGAGATTTTGTGGTCTGACAAGGGGATAGCACTCCCCGCCAGAACACTGATCAGTGCTCTCAGCCATTGGCTGGTTTTTCAGCGTGCTCGTCTAAAAAAAAGTGGCCCAGCTGCCAAACACAGATGAATGTTGTCTTTTTTGTGGGGGGGGGGGGGGGGGGTTGAAGTGGCTGTTTTTTTAACTCGCCCAACATTCAGCCCATGTGTACTAGGCTTGAGTATGATCCTTTTCAATTTGAGGTGGAGATATATAAATTTGAGCAAAGCCTAGCATATTGCGAGATCTGCAGGAGTACTTTCATACCACCCCAACCTTATCCTTCCATTAAATCCTGTATCAAGACAATAGAATGGGGCTATCAACAAAAAAGACAGTATAACAACTTAAGTAGGACAGAAATGGCTTCCATGCAGAAAAAAAATTGATTCTATTATAATCAAACCAGTAGATCAAGGCAGTAGTTGTGATAGTTTATAAAGGCTATAGCAAGTGGATATTGGATCTCTTGCTAGTTACGTGCTGGTTACATGAGATTCTGAGGTAAATGTATACAACAGAAATTGTTGAATCCCAACTACAACAGTGTGCAACTGATGGCTTTTAGAAGAGGATACTGGGTATCTTTACCTGGAGTACCCATATACTGCATTAATATATGGGTTTCTAAATCTGTAAGAGGACCCTCTAGCTTTTAGATCAATGAAAGGTGTTGGTCAGAAATTGTCTTTTGTTTACTACATTGTACACTAAACCTACCAACAGACATACCTTACTGACATATTACAGTGCACACTCTGGGAATTTTAAGACAGTCTACACATTTCACAGTTCCTCAGGGTTTGGAATATTTGCTCTGACCCTAAGGACTGAACAACAGCTGTACACATACAAGATGTTTCAGGCTGTCTGACTCTTACATTGTCACTATTTCACTTTGAGCAAGGGACCATGCCCTGAAATGTTGGCTTTTCCTGACCTACGTGATGGTGTACAAATAAATATGTGCAAATTATCTACAATTTTTAGTGCTTATGAACTTTCTTCAGTGTACTATGAATAAGCAGTGAATCGTCTTCAGAATTACAAAACAACAAAGTCCAGCATTTAAGCGATTGCGTCTGCTGTTTGTAGTAACGCTTTGTTTAAGGAGTTGAGTGTTTTTTCCGTCGAGTGGTTTAAATTTAAAGTTGTTATTTTGTTGGATAGTGTAGTTTTGAAGAGTTCCGAGTGTAGCTTCTTCTGAGATGCCCTGACTATATCCATTATGCTAGAGTTCCTCAGGGTTTGGAATATTTGCTCTGACCCTAAGGACTGAACAACAGCTGTACACATACATAGCTCCCAACTGTCCCTGATTTTAAGGGACCGTCCTTTATTTGGAACAAAGTCCCTCTTGCCCCCTCATTTTAGTCTGATCTATATAGTTGTATATAAAATGCACTACTTGTCAAGGGTTTTACAGAGCTAAAACCTTTTATCCAATTTCTTAATTGCTGTATTTGTAAATTCCAAAAGTCAGTATAAAGGAATGGTAGTGGTAATAATGCACGTGTGTGTTTTTTTTTTTTTTTTTTTGTACAATTCTCCTTTACCTCGTGCCGCCTGTGCTATAGCTGAAAGACGGCTTCAGTGCAGGCCTAAATTCCATGAGACTCGGCTGATCACAGATAGGAGTAAGGGCCCGAGCGCGGCCCCTTACCACGGGATCAGCTGTCAGCCAATGACAGCTGATCACGTGATTTAAACAGAAGCCGGTAATCAGATTTTTTTAAAAAGCCGATTACCGTCTTGTGTAAACGGGACATCGGTCCCGCACACTCTAGACCCACTGCTGCTAAGCAGTGCCTACCAGTGCATATAAGCACTGCCACCTATCAGTGCTGCCTACCAGTGCCACCTCATCACTGCCCATCAGTGCTGCCTATCAGTGCAGCCTCATCAGCGCACATCAATGAAGGAGAAAGTTGCCTTTTGGAAAATTTTATCACAAACTATGAAAACTGTTTTTGTTTTTTTTTTTTTCAAAATTTTCAGTCTTTTTTGTTTGTTTAGCATGATTAGTGATTAAATACCACAAAAAGAAAGCTCTATTTGTGTGAAAAAAAAATCATAAACATTTCATATGGGTACAGTAGGGTGTTTCATTTTCTAATGGAAAAAAAAAAAAGTATAATGTTTGCAGACTTTGCTTACGCCCCGAGTCTGAGTGATGTAAAAGTTATATATGCTAAATTTCAAGAAGATTGGATAATATTTAGAGGTTTTGTAAAAGTAGGCAAAAAAAAAAAAAGATTTTTCAATGTTAATTACTTTTATTGGGAAAACTAGAAATCACAAACTTAAAATACTATTAAAACTATACACTAGGAGGGCCGAGCTCCCACCCACCACCACCACTTGGAGAAATACTATGAACACGGTATTACCACTGTACAAAATAACTTATGTCAATAGGAACTGTCCGCATAAATTTGATAAAATTTGGTCATCCTGGATAGACTCTTGGGGATCCCTGCCCCTGGATCTGTCTCCTCCTGAACCAGAGGAAGACAGGTGATCCGGTGGCTGGGATCTGGATGGCTGAAATGAGGGTATATATTTGCACTGTCCCCCCCCCCCCCGTTCCTGTCCCCCCTCTCGCCCTCCTTCCCCTTCTTCTTCTCTCCCCTCCTCTTCTTCCCCCTTTTGGTCTACCCTCCCCTCTGGGGTACCCTCGTTCCATTCTATATTCCATTGCCTCTCCACAAAACCCTCTCCTAAAATAACCCCCCCCCCCCCCCCCCCTCTGCCCCTGGACTGATGTACTGTCCTTCCCATTCCCCCATCCCTCTAGATTGATGATGTGGGACAGAGTAGACTGTTTATTTATGTGCCTATTGACTGAAAGATTGCGAATTACTGTGATATCTAGAAAACCTGTATGTTGATTATTTGCATTATTTAACTTGTGTTGTAAACTGACCTGTATGCACTTAATATAAATAAAGTTCACGTTTTGTCAAAAAAAACAAAAAAAAAACTATACACTAAGATTAATAGGTAATATGATAGGCAAAACATGTGTTATATTAATCAACTTTGAACAATGTATTCTGTCACGTCGTGGATCCCTAACAATTCAAAGAAACGTCTTTTTTTTATTAGTAACAAAATGGCTCAGGTCTTTTCCTTCAAAAAACATGTTTTTACCCTCTAATCGTTTCACTTCTTTTTTCTTTGCAGGTTTGGTTTCAAAATTTTTAGTCATAATTTCCTTAACAGCCTGATACGTTCGTCCAAAAAAGCCAAATCTACGTTTGTTTCTGACAGATACCAAAGGTGTCTCTTAGCAACTGTGAGAGCACATTTTTTGACATCTGCATCTGGGTAAGTGCTCACAAGCTGTAGCATATCCAAATCATTCTTTGTAGCCCATCGACTTATAAGAGAGACTCAGGTGTAAGCAAAGGCATATGACAATCACATCTTTGGAAAAGTGAAACACCTTAGGGTACAGTGTAGCATGACCGCGAAATTCTCATTCAAAGTGTGACAGCGCTGAAAGCTGAAAACTGGCCTGAGCAGGAAGGGGGTTTAAGTGCCCAGTAAGCAAATGGTTAAAGATAGCGTGGCGGGGGGGACGGGGGGTCCTATGCCTACATACTTTTGCTAATGGGTGTCCCTCATTCCCATCTCAGAAAGTTGGGAGGTATGCTCTTACATTGAGAGAAGTGCATTTTTTTTCTATGAAAATGATCAAGGCTTGGGTCTCGTGAGAAAGTTTAACACCAAGAAATTGTTTATATTGAAAATAGCTGCAGGCAAATTCTTTAAAGAGTAAGGCCCCTTTCACACTGGGGCGGGGAGCCGCGGTGATGGTAAAGCAGCGCTATATTTAGCGCTGCTTTACCGTCGTTTTAGCCGCGGTATTCGGCCGCTCGCGGTGCGGTTTTACCCCCCGCGAGTGGCCGAAAAAGGGTTAAAGACCACCGCAGAGCGCCGCCGCAGCGGCTCTTTGTGGCGGTATTGCCACGGTTTTACCGGGGTGTCCCATTCAAATCAATGGGAAGGAGCGGTATAGGAGCGGTGAATACACCGCTCCTATACCGCTCCAAAGATGCTGCTAGCAGGACTTTTTTTTTTTACCGTCCTGCTAGCGCACCGCTCCAGTGTGAAAGCCCCGCCGGCTTTCACACTGGAGTGAATGGGGCCGGATTTTTTCAGGCGGTATACAAGCGCTATTTATAGCGCTGTACTGCCTGAAAAACACCCCAGTGTGAAAGGGGCCTTAGTGATTGCTGCCCCAGCTGCCTGTTAAAGTCACAATATCCACAAAATGATTGTGTTAGGGAGGAATTAAATCAAACCAAACCGTCAAGCCATCAAATGGCTGGTGCCATAACTGATTGCATGTCCAGTACCATGGCAATTGCAGATCAAACAGTGGTAAGGAGGCAGCATGCTTGGCTGTAAAGAATAGATGGGTTTAGTTTTGCTTTAAGAACTTCAGAAGTTTGGGAGAAAAAAAAAAAGTTTAATTTGAATAATGCCCACAATTCTATGGCATACCACTCTGGTGTATACCATTGGGTACTCATTTTGTGTAAGAAAATGTCTAGACAAAACTATATTGTAGTTTTGGATGGAGCCTGGGAGGGTTAGAAGCTCTACCAAGCTTTCCTGCTGCTGTGTCCTTGTTGTGGAGAACTAATCTCATATGTTCTAGGGACACCGGTTCCCATGACAGCTTTCAGATATGGAAGTTCAAACACCCCGCGCCCCTCCCTCATTTTTAAGGAGGTTTCCATTTTATGTTTTGATGTTTTTTAATGAAAGAGATACTTTTTAAAGCTGAAGCTTTAACCTGCTTACATTTTGCCACCCCTGGTTCCTCCTAAATTGCTACATATATTTTTTTTGTAAATCCAATGCTGGTAGGAGAGGCCATCAGGGTACTTTTATACGCTGTAGTTCCCTAAAAACATCACAGCAGCCTGCCTCATTACTGCTTTAACTAGTTACCGACCGGCCTCCGCAGTTGTACTGCGGGAAGTTGGCTCCCCTGAGCGAATCGCCGTCATTGTATGTTGGGCACGTACACATCGATTTGTGGGCGCACGCACGCCCGCCCATTCATGAGTGGGGGAGCCAGAGGGTCTGGCGGACTCAATGTCTGCCGGCCACCCGCGATTGCTCAATAAACAGGCAGAACAGGGGCTTGTTAGTGTAAACAAACCGATCCCCATTCTGTCAGGGGATGAGAGACAGATCGTCTGTTCCAAGGGATCAGGAACAGTGATCTCTCTCCTCCTCCAGTCAGCTCAGCCCCCCCCCCCCCCCTACAGTTAGAAACACCTCCCTAGGGAACACTTAACCCCTTGATCACCCCTAATGTTAACCCCTTCCCTGCCAGTGACATTTATACAGTAATCAGTGGCTATTTTTAGCATATATAAATGTCAATGGTCCCAAAAAAAAAGTGTCCGATCTATCCGCCGCAATGTCGCAGTTTCACTAAAAATTGCAGATCACCAGTAAAAAAAAAAAAATTGCATTACCAGTAAAAAAAAAAATGCCATAAATCAATACCAAAGTTTGTAGACGGTATAACTTTTGTGCAAACCAATCAATATACGCTTATTGCGTTTTTTTTTTTTTTTTTTTTTTTAATCAAAAATATGTAGCAGAATACATATTGGCCTAAACTGAGGACTTTTTTTTTTACATTTTTATATTTATTATAGTAAAAAATATATATATTTTTTCAAAATTGTCCTTGCTTTGTTAGGGTTCAACGTCGCACGGCAGGACAATTGTCATGTCAGTTAAAGCGACGCAGAGCCGTATCGCAAAATTAATGGTCATTAAGGGGGCAAATCCTTCCGGTCCTTAAGTGGTTAAATGGCCCTCCGCCCTGATGCAAGCAGTAGGCTGGCTCTTGGGGGGGGGGGGGGGGGTTGTGTAGAATAATATAAAAGCTCTGATGGACAGGTGTCAATCTGGAGGAGTGGGCATTCCTAGGTAGGTTAGATTTGCATACAGACTGCTCTAGGTCAGTGATGGCAAACCTTGGCCCACCAGATGTTTTGGAACTACATTTCCCATGATGCTCATGCACTCTGCAGTGTACTTGAGCATCATGGGAAATGTAGTTCCAAAACATCTGGGGTGCCAAGGTTTGCCATCACTGCCCTAGGTCATGTCTAAATGTGATGCTGAAAATTGAAATCAAATAGAAGAGGCAGGCCAGGGAAAGTCAGGCTAAGGAGAAAATGGATAGATGACATTGCTTGCCCTTTAGACAGAAAATGAGGTGTGCTCTATCTGTCTTGCTGCAGGTTCTAATGTACACAGTGAGAAGCTCACAGTGTTCAGCAAAATCTGAGTAATCAATTTAAGTAGAGGAGAGGAGCCTGTACAACGGCGCAAGACTACAAGTAAAGCTGGAGTTCAGCTACTACATACAAAGAAATGTTTCACAATTGTGCGTTTCTAACATTGTGGCAAAAGTTTAGGACAGGCCCTTTCTGTTCTAGCATGACTGTGTCTCTGTACATAAAAGCCAGCTTCATAAAGACACTGTTTGAGTTTGCTGCACAGGAACTCAAGTGGCTTATTTAAACAATTGCGCCTGTGAACAGCCCCATGCTGATCCTAGTCAAGTCAAAGGCCATCTGCAAGCCTCTCTTAATAGACAGTGCTCACTAACAGCGCAGCTAGCTCAAAAGTTTAATGCACAACAACCACACAGGGTACTTTTAGATATACAGCTATAATAAATATAGATATAAGATACAGAGATTTTTCAGTGGCGTATTTGATCACTGCTTGGTCCTCGATGGGTCGAACAGAGGGTTGTGGATTTCCATCTCTCCGGTCTGAAAAAGTAAAACGTTGGTTAGTTCTGTAGGGGTGGTAGCTTGATAATCTAAGATAGTTATCTAAAATTAGGTACCTTTTGCCCAAAAAATTGTATACTGCTTAACAAAAAAGTCCCCATGAGATGCTTATATGTTTATCAGCTCAATGTAAGCTGAATAATTGTTAAAACTTACTAAAAAAATCATAAAGCCAAAACTTTTTCTATTCTTCAGCTTGGGAATAGAAGGAAATGGTTAAAACACATTTTTTTGGCCACTTCTATCCAATTGGAGAGCTATCGCTTTACTTCCTCCCCTGCAAACAGATTACCCTGGAAAAGGTTTCCCCAGTGGAAGATTTCCCCTCTATTCCTGTTCTGGAGAGTGTTGAGATTTTGACCTTGCTTTCAGTTTGTGTCTCCAGAAAAAAATAGGGTAATTCTTTCCCGGACAGCCATCAATAAAACCCCGATGCCGCGTAGACACGATCGGAATTTTGGCCAGCAAAAGACCGATGAGAGCTTTTCATCGGATAATGCGACCGTGTGTAGGCTCCATCGGAATTTTGCTGGCCGAATCCCCACCAGCAAAAATTTGAGAGCATGTTCTCAATTTTTCCAAAGGAAAAGGTTTCTATTGGAAATTCTGATCGTCTGTACAATTCCGACACGCAAAATTCCTACGCATGCTCGGAAACAATTCGACGCATGCTCGGAAGCATTAAACTTAATTTTTTCTCGGCTCGTCGTAGTGTTGTACGTCACCACGTTCTTGACGGTCGGAATTTGGTGTGACCGTGTGTAGGAAAGACAGTTTGAGCAGAATTCCGTCTGGAAAACCATCAGAGCTTTTTCCAACGAGAACTCCGATCGTGTGTATGCGGCATGAGAGAGGTTGTAACCCAGCCTTTCAACCAGGGTTCCGTTAAAGTGCTATTAACCGCTTCCCGACCGCCCACTGCATATATACGTCAGCAGAATGGCACGGGCAGGCAAAAGCACGTACCTGTACGTGGCCCTTTAAATGCATGCCCGTGGGTCGCGCGTGCCAGCGGCGCGCTCGCAACCGGTCGGGAGCTCCGTGACCCCGGCCGCGGGACCAGCGGACCCGATCGCCGCTGGTGTCCCGATCGGGTCACGGAGCTAAAGAACGGGGAGAGTTCTGTGTAAACAAACCTCTCCCCGCGCTCCTACTCTGCCTGTCATTGATTGCTGTTCCCGGTCATCGGAAAGCCGATCAATGACGTCAGACGTCAGCCCCGCCCCCTAATGTAAAAAAAACACACATGTCACAGCCCATAACCCCTCCCTCCCCCTAGTGGTTAACTCTTTCACTACAACTGTCATTTATACAGGAATCAATGCATTTAAATAGGATTGCTGTATAAATGACAATGGTCCCAAAAATGTCCAATGTGTCCGCCATAATGTCGCAGTCACAATAAATTGCTGATCGCCGCCATTACTAGTAATAAAAAATAAAAAATTTTGTAAACGCTATAACTTTTGCGCAAACCAATCAATAATCGCTAATTGCGATTTTTTTACCAAAAATATGTAGAAGAATCGGCCTAAACTGAGAAAAAAATATATTTTTTAATATTTTTTGGGGATATTTATTTAGCAAAAAGTAAAAATATTGTTTTTTTCAAAATTGTCGCTCTGTTTATAGCGCAAAAAATAAAAACCGCAGGGGCGATCAAAACCACCAAAAGAAAGCTCTATTTGTGGGAAAAAAAGGACGCCAATGTTTGGGAGCCACGTCGCACGGCGCAATTGTCAGTTAAATCGACGCAGTGCAAATCGCAAAAAGGGGCCTTTGGCTGCCAAGTGGTCCGGGGCTGAAGTGGTTAAAACCAACATTTTTACTTTCTCCTTTATTTAAGAATTTAACATGTATTTCTGGTTAGTACCTTCAAATTGTGATAAAATGGCACCCTTAATGAAATATTCATGTCAGTTCCGGCCAATGATGTCACTTGCGCATGCGCAGTTAACTTTGCAGTCACGGCACACTCAAAATTGTAATAAAATAAAAAAAACACCCACACTGTAACGTGCTTTAAACTCAATAAAAATCGAATACTGTATGCTTACTCTGCAAGTTAGCTATGTGCAATTACCGGTAGCTCCTGCTCCTAAACGTGTAACTCTAGCACACTATAGTGACCAAATCCTACATTCAAAAAGATCAGCACTATTACCATTACTGGTAATAAACTAAAGTGCAACCTGCAAACGTGTATTAATTATACACAACAGATTACATGAACAAATCCAACACACATGTGCAAATATTAGTAAAGTGCTGAACAGTGCAAACAAATAAATATGAAGTGCCAAAATCAGTCCATAAGGTGTCTTGTGCTCTGACCCATCTTCACCAACTGTGATCCAGCAACCTCTAGTGTTCCTCCACATGCCCCATAAGAGGTGCTCACTCACCAACAGGTATTTGTCATAAGCAGGTCAATTTATGCCAGTATCTAACTCCTTTTCACTAATAAACACTGCATCTGAGCACCACGGACCAAAAACACAACTTAATTTTTAATATTCAAAGCAAACTCCCCCATCCATCCATGTCTGGTACCATAACTACCCGTCAGCGCAAATGGAGGTCACTACCGTAATTACCCATCAGCGTAAACGGAGGGCACTACCATAATTACCTGTCAGTTTACATAAAGGGCACTACCGTAATTACCCGTCAGCTTAACCACTTAAGGGCTGCCCACCGCATATATACTGTGGCAGGGTGGACCTATTGCGCAAAATGACGTACCAGTACGTCGTCTCGTGCAGGAGACACTGCGGGCGCGTGCACGACACCAGACGTGCACACGCTCGCTGCATGGCGGGGGAGCCGATGCACGAGTCCAGCAGCCGTGATGTCTGCCGGCCACCCGCGATCGCTCCTCAGAGAGGCAGAACAGGGATCTGCCTTTGTAAACAAGGCAGATCTCTGTTCTGACAGGGGAGTACAGAGAGATCTGTTCCTAGTGATCAGGAACAGCGATCTTTCTGTACTCCCAGTCAGTCCACTACCCCCCACAGTTAGAATCACCTCACTCGGACACACTTAACCCCTTGATAGTCCCTAGTGTTAACCCCTTCCCTGCCAGTGTCATTTATACAGTGATCAGTACATATTTTTAGCTCGGATCACTGTAATAATCATGTCACTGGTCCCCAAAAAAGTGTCAAAAGGGTCCGATATTGGTCTAAACTGAATGAATAAATTTTTTTGGGATATGTATTATAACAAAAAGTTATATATATATATATATATATATATATTTTTTTTTTTTTTTTTTTTTTTTCAAAATTGTCTTTTTTTATGTATAGCGCAACAAATAAAAACCGCACTACCGCAATTACTTGTCAGCGTAAATGGAGGACACTATCGTAATTACCAATCAGCTTGAACGGAGGGCTCGACCGTAATTTCCGTCAGCTTACATGGAGGGCACTACCTTAATTACCCGTCAGCTTACATGGAGGGCACTACCGTAATTACGCATCAGCTTAAATGGAAGGCACTATGATAATTACCCATTACCTTAAATAGTGGGCACTACCCAAATTATCCATCAGCGTAAATGGAGATCGCTGTTCATACTCTGCGGTTTTTATTTTACCCATCAGCGTAAATGGAGGACACTACCGTAATTATTAGCGCAATGGTGCAGCTTTGGCAGCCCAGCTGTATGAACACTGCTTATCTCTGCTGTGGATCTGAAAGTCTACTCTATATTGTTAAAACATAGCTGGCCGTCTTTAACCACTTGCTGACCAGCCGCCACAGTTGTACTGCAGCAGAATGGCACCGCTGGGCGAAGCGACATTATGTTACGTCGCTTTGCCCTGTGGCCACTAGGGGCTCGCCCCCAGAGCCGATGCTATCTCGGATGGCAAACGGAGAACCGGGATCTGTGTGTGTAAACAGAGTATGAACAGCGATCTGTCATCTCCCCTACACAGTCCCCTCCCCCTTCAGTTAGAACACACACTAGGGAATACAATTAACCCCTTGATCGCCCCCTAGTGTTAACCCCTGCCAGTGACATTTTTACAGTAATCAATGCATTTTTATAGCACTGATCGCTGTATAAATGCCAATGGTCCCAAAAATTGGTCAAAATTGTCCGATGTGTCCGCCATAATGTTGCAGTCCCGATACAAATCACATATCGCCGCCATTACTAGTAAAAAAAAAAAAAAATTAATGATAAAAATGCCATAAAATTATCCCCTATTTTGTAGACGCTATAACTTTTGCGCAAACCAATCAATATACGCTTATTGCGATTTTTTTTTTTTTACCAAAAATATGTAAAAGAATACACATCAGCCTAAACTGAGGAAAATTATATATTTTTGGGGGATATTTATTATAGCAAAAAATTAAAAATATAGATTTTTTTTCAAAATTGACGCTCTTAAAATTGACGCTCTTTTTGATTATAGCGCAAAAAAAACAAAAACGCAGAGGTAATCAAATACCACCAAAAGAAAGCTCTATTTGTGGGAAAAAAAGGATATAATTTTTTTTGGGTGCCACGTCGCACGACCGCGCAATTGTCAGTTAAAGCGACGCAGTGCCGAATCGCAAAAAGTGCTCTGGAAGGGGCTAAAATCTTCCAGGGCTGAAACGGTTAAGCCAGTGGTGTCTCCACTATTGGACAGCACTAACACACACCAGTTCCAGTCCTACCCCTCCTGGGCACTTTCCATCCCTGTACTTTGGCACCCCCAGTGGCTTCACAGGCCGAATTGTAGCGGTCCCTTCCATCTGTCTGGGTGTTCCCCGAGGCAGTACTGCATCTCTTTGTGGTTTTACTCTCTTTGGCTTGTCCTTTGGAGGCAGTACATGCAGCCTGAATACCTTTGTACCTGTCATATGAGCATCCCTGAAGAAGACTCCAAACCCCTACTTTTGAAACGTGTTGAATGTCTCATTTACCCACTGTTCTTTGGTCAAGGTTTTGACAGCTACATTCCTGAGCTGTCCCTACATATGTGTACAAGACATCTAATTTAGCAACTCTATTTTTATCTTGATATGTAATAAAGTAATAATATTTTATACTTCTTGTTTTTGGAGTCTCCTTGGTCTGTAGTGCCTACAATAGTCCCCATTCAATTGGAGGGTATTTGTTTTGTGTTGAAACTGGGATGATGGCACTCTCACAGCTCTCTACCATATATTCTTTCTAATGTACTAGTATGCACCGCATACAAGCACATTATGACAGACTTGCCTGTAAATCGGAAACCCTCCAGCACAGTGCTGTCACGGCTCCCTGACACTTCTATCTTCACCCGATCTTCCTTCAGGGTTTGCGGACACCGGCTGTGTAAATGGCCTGGGTGCGATTACATCACTCCCGCCCATGCGAGCCCCATCCCTGAAGGTATGACCCGGGTATGCTGTCCCTTCAGAGCGCATGCTCCGGTGATGTCACTGGCAGGATTCCTTGTGAATATCTCCTAAACAATGAAAGTTTAAGAGATAGTCACTGTACCTACAGGTAAGCCTTATTATAGGCTTACCTGTGGGTACAAGTTCAAAAGTGGAGTTTACCTCGACTTTACGAACAACTGACCAGCATGTTGGGGGGGGGGCACCGTGGTTCGGCAGCAATAACAGGACGGTATTGAAGTTAAAGTTCGATAAAGCACTCACACAATGTTGCAGCAAAGAGTATAACAGTAGGTCTCAGGTGCACCGACAGCACCTGTCTTGAGGGGCAGAATGCAGCCTGCTAGGTCCAAACCCAAATGGGGAGACTTCCAGGAAGGATGGCATGTCCCTGTTCTTTCCCTACTTATCTAGAACCTCTCCCTAATGCCAATTACTGTCCCTGTCAGATGGGTGACTTGTCCCCACTCGCAAAATGTGCACCAAGCCTGGGAGCCAGGGTCTTAAATAGACTCTGCCTGACCCAAGATGGCCACCAAAGTCACATGGGGCACAGCATCCAATCAGATAGCTCCCCAGTGATTCCAGAAAACCATAGAGGACCATGTTAATCTTGACTTCTCCTCCATCTGCAATGCTGCTGCGGTTGAGCACCACCTGCAATGGCGAAAGTAGACTGCACCTGCCTGCAAGCAGCCAGTACCTGCATGCATGGCTGTATGAGTCTAATGTCTACAGGTACCTTTGGCCCATTCGCACACATTATACATACCGGTGCCAGTCCAGGACACTCATAGATCGCAAATTCCTCAATATCCGCCTCAGAGTCTGTGGAAAGTTGCTGACACGGCTTCTTTTCTGAACTGAATAGAGAAATAAAAAATGTGTTGGGTAAATCATACCTGAACACTTGCATTAAAATTTCTACGTTGACCCCCTGGGAACTAATTTTCGTGTAATAGATTATTCAGGATCCGATTACATTACAATTGTACTCCTAAAAAGTTCAGGCACTGTTTGGAGAACCAACATGTGGCACTCTCTGTAATGAATGTTAGCCCTCTGCAGCTAGACGGGAACCAAAATACCAGGGATAGTGGTGTGCAAAGTAACAAACAAAAAACACTTGATTTGATAAAGGGCCATGCCCGAAACGCGTTGTCAGGACTACAGCCTGCTGACAGCTTTCCATCTGCTCTTCCACCACATCTGCGTTTCATCCCAACCCTGGCTGTGGTGAGTCGGTTCGACATCGCTCTGTGTTGGTGATGTCACATTCAGTGCGCCACCTGCACCATCCAGCAGTTTGGAGTCTTATATTGAGAGCCTCTTCACATCACTGACCCGTACGGGTTTAACCAGTGGTCCGTCATCCCTTCCATTGGGTGAATGCCCATGTGACATCTGGCGCCTACACACCTTTTGGTCGCCCCCCCCCCCCCCAGTGAGCCTGCCGAGGTTTGGGGGAGATCGACGTTCACAATCAAGCATGATGTCCAACATTGATTGTCTGTCAGCCACACGTGATTTTTCACTATCTTTCAAAATGCAGCACACCACAACACACATAGCGTTTGCATTTGTACCATACCAATTGGCTTAATAAGATTCTTGCACACTGAAAAATATAGAAGCGGACATTGCCTTGCATTTAAAGTTAAAACCTGTACTCTTTATTCTTGCTTAAAGCGGACCTTCAGTCATTTTTTTCAGCTTTCCATCTATTAAATCTTCTGCCCTTGTTGTTTTAACTTTGGATAGTAAAACATTTTTTTTCTGCCAGTAAATACCTTATACAGGCCACTTCCTGTTTCTTGTCTGGTCATTAGCCTAGTGTTATGACATGCACAGCTCTCTCTCACTCTTGTGAGAGTTTGCCAGGAAGGCAGGGGAATGAGTCACAGGAGGGCCAATGAGAGCTGCAGGGCTGCAGAACTGGGGGTGTGCCTCTGTGTGTCTGTGTAAATCCAGGAAGTGAACCGGCAGCAGCTTCAGCTGCCCACAGTTAAAATGGATGCAACCAGATTTAGTGGAGGGAGATTTCTGCAGCATATTTGGCAAGTACAGAATCACAGTATATATAAAATAATATGCAAAGTTGTTGGAGGTTAGCTTTAGAATGGCAAAGATGTTTTTATTACAAATTATGTGGGTGCAGTTCTGCTGGGGGTGGAGTGGTCCCTGTTTCCAGGAGGAGGACTGTCATTGGCCACTGCTAAAGCCAATCACAGACCTGCTTGGTTGCCACTACCAATCTCATAAAGAAGGGATTTCACTGTGATTGAGAAAACCCCAATCAGGTGACAGTTTGTGGAATTACTGTTGAGCTTCTGGGAACTTTGTTGAAATTATTCCTGAACTTTTGCCTCACTTACTACTGAACCACTCTGTGTCCCTTTAAGCCACAGCCAGTATTCAGTGCAATGAAAATCACACCCGACGTTTGCTGCGGCGCAGAGTGGCGCAATTTTTCTCAGCTGTGGGGGCCCAACTTATGATCCTGCACACAGGCCTACTGCTTTCAGAAAATACCCCTGACCTGAGCACATCATTGCACATCCATGCCAGATGATTTTATGTGACATCACATACAAACACGTGGGCTGGATGCGAGAGGTGGATCCACAGGATGAGTGTGCCAGGGCAGGTAGATGTGTCTCATCTCGGCTTCCTTCCACCACTCTGCATATCATAGATGTGAAGTGGGTACAGCGGTGGGAAAATTGAGCAGAAGGGGTTCAGAGGTAGGACAGAAGAGTAGGAGGTTACAGTGGTGGGGCAGATGAGAAAGGGGGTTATAGTGGTGGGAAAGATGAGCAGGGGGGTTCAGTGTTGAGGCAGATGAGAAGGGGGTTCAGTGGTGGGACAGAAGAGCAGGGGGGTACAGCGGTGGGGCAGATGTGAAAGGAGGTGCATTGGTGGGACAGATGAGCAAGGGGTTACAGTGGTTGGGCAGAAGAGCAGGGGGTACCGAGGTGGGGCAGATGTACAGGGGGTCAGGGCCGGATTAACTTAGGGGCTATTGGAGCTGCAGCTCCAGGCCCCTTTCTCAAGATAGGCCCATTTGCCCCAAAAAAAAAAAAAAAGAAGATTGACTTCGAGGGTTGTAGCTCAACGGGGGGGGGGGGGGGGGGGGGGGGGGGGTAGGTAGCTAAAGACCTACTCCAGCACTGGTTAAAATATAGGGGCTGCTATCATCTATGGTTCTGGAGATATGGGGTTGCTTGCGCAGTCGATCAGAAGCTACATAGAGAGCGGCCAGTATAAATACAAGCTGACACACTCTGCCGAAGACTGAGAGGATGAACTCACAGAGCTTATAATAATTATTTGTATATTACTTATGATAATTAACCCCTTGCCACCCAGACCAATTCTGACACTTCTCTCCTACATGTAAAAATCATAATTTTTTTGATAGAAAATTACTCAGAACCCTCAAGCATTATATATGTTGTTTTAGCAGACACCCTATGGAATAAAATAGTGGTCTTTGCAACTTTTCATGTTACACAATATTTGTGCAGCAATTTTTCAAACGTTTTTTTTGGAAAGAAACTGTTTCATTCTTAAAAAAAAAACACTAAAGTTAGCACAATTTTTTTTGTGTACTAAGCGATGCTTTAATTTTTTTTACAGGTTACATGTTTAGAGTTACAGAGGAGGTCTAAGGCTAGAATTATTGCTCTCGCTCTAACGATCGTGGCATATGTAACCTGTGTGTATCTGGCTCTGATACTAACCAGTGCCTACCCAGCCACTGACTAGTATCTCTCCCCAGCCTGTCCCCACACACCCTCTCACCTGCTGACCTGTGAATGGGGGAATCACTCCTGCAGTGTTATTGTGTTCTGCCAGTGAATACGATGATCAGTGTTGCTAACTATAGCTGGCAGCACTGATTGTTTTGGGGAAAACCTGATAGGCTGGTTGTACTCAAGTCGGTTAATAGGTTGACTTGTGTAAAACCAGGTAGCCCATACATAGATCGACTATGGCTGGTCTCTGCTTAATTGGTGTAATTTCAATCCATGTATGGCCCGCTTAACCACTACGCAGTCCCTAAACATCCTTCCACAAACCTTTACATTTTTCCTTCCCAGATTCCTTCATCCTCCTCTCCTATACATAGTGCCCTCTGTCATACTCTCCACACTTCTCTCCTGTACATACTGCTCACTGCTCACTGTCATACCCTCCACACTTCTCTCCTATACATAGCGCCCGCTGTCATATCCTACATACTCCTCTCCTGTACATAGTGCCCACTGTCATACACTTCTCTCCTGTACATAGTGCCCACTGTCGTACCCTCCACACTCCTCTCCTGTACATACTGCTCACGGTTATACCCTCCACACTCCTCTGCTGTGCATACTGCCCACTGTCATACTCTTCACACTTCTCTCCTGTACATAGTGCCTTCTGTCATACCCTCCACACTCCTCTCATGTATATAGTGCCCACTGTTAGACCCTCCAATTCCTCTCCCTCACCTGCACATACTTCCCACTTTTATACCATCCATTCTCCTCCCCTATGCCTCTTACCCACAAAAACTGTTCTTTAAAATTATACTGAATATCCTCAATGTTACCAGCTCTATAATGGGCACACTTTTGTTAGTTCAACTAAAGGAAATCTCAGTCCTCATATTTGTTCTGCTCCATTATTAGTACTTATTTAATTTTGTAATTACTATTGTGATGTATAGAGGAACATAGGGGATGTCAGCTACTCTAAATATAGCACTTGTAAAAAAGTGTCCCTGAAAATATTTTTGAAATGTTGGCAACTATGCGGGTCAGTAGGGGGCCCCATGAGAGGCTCCTGGGTTCCAATGATATTAAAGCGCTAGTAAACTTTTGTAACGTTACTATTTTTTAGAGGCCCAGAGGTAGGTTATGCCATAATGTACAAGTATTCACAGCATATTAGCACATTAGGGTACACTTAAATTGTCAGACTGAGCCCTCCAGTGCTGTGCTGTGATCAATCCGGCCCGGGCGCTTCCATCGTCTTCCTTCCGGGTTCTGTGCCTTCGGTCACTTGCCTTGGCCGGGCTGTGTTGATGTCATTCCCACACATGCTCATGTGCACCCTCTTTCTCTCATCCCCCCCTTCTCTCTCATTCTCTTTCCCTTACCCCTCACACCTCTTTTATTCCCTTTCTCCCTCTCTCTCTCTCTCTCATCCTCCCTCTCTTTTTAATTTAATTTGGTATAACAAAAAATTGTTTGTATTTTTATTTATTAATTTATTGTTTATAAAAGGCCCCACCAAAATCCTCAGCACCAGGCCCATGATGTTCTTAATCTGGCCCTGCAGGGGGGTAACAGTGGTGGGGCAGATGTGCAGGGGCTTACAGTGGTGGGGCAGTTGTGCAGGGGCTTACAGTGGTGGGGCAGTTGTGCAGGGGGTTACAGTGGTGGGGCAGTTGTGCAGAGGGTTACAGTGGTGGGGCAGTTGTGCAGAGGGTTACAGTGGTGGGGCAGATAAGTTCAGTGTTAGGACAGATGAGAAGATGGTTCAGCAATGAGACAGAAGAGCATGGGGGTATGGCGGTGGAGCAGATGTGCAGGGAGGTACAGTGGTGGGGCAGATGAGAAGGGGGGAACATTGGTGGGGCAGATGAGCAGGGGTTACAGTAGTGGGACAGAAAAGCAGGGGTGGTACAGTGGTGGGGCAGAT
This sequence comes from Lithobates sylvaticus, assembly GCA_028564925.1. NCBI lineage: Eukaryota > Metazoa > Chordata > Amphibia > Anura > Ranidae > Lithobates > Lithobates sylvaticus. Next base: position 186,675,754 of record CM053033.1, on the reverse strand, counting down.
GTACAGGGGGTTACATTGGTGGGACAAATGAGCAGGGGGTACAGAGGTGAGGCAGATGTGCAGGGTGGTACAGTGGTACCTCTTACTCACCTCTCCCTTGCCTTGAATTGCTTCTTCTGACTGCTGTACTGCTGGACGTAATGAGACATGTGAGCTGCAGACTAAGATAAAGGAAAATAAACCATTACTGGGTGTACATAGTTTAGTGCAGCAAGTCCTAGTCAAATGAAATGAAGTCCTGAACTGATAACTCCATAAAGGGTCACACTTCCTCAATGAATGAGTGCAACTTTGTGATAGGAGTTAAAAGACAACTTTACTCTTTAGTTCCACCCACATTTTTTTATTTGGCACCCGTTCTGCTGCTATGAATTAAATACTCAAAAGCATGTTAGAAATAAATTTGCCGTTCAAGTACCGTATATACTCGAGTATAAGCCGAGTTTTTCAGCACATTTTTTTGTGCTGAAAGTGCCCCCCTCGGCTTATACTCGAGTCAAGCACTTTTCTGCAGCAAAAAAAAAAAAAATTCCGACCCGAATTTGGGGCCCCGTATCTCGGGGCCACTTGGGTGTGCCAATTTGGTGTGCCAACCCAGTGGACCTAGCACTATAACATATCCAAATATGGGGTTCCTAGCACTAAGTGGCCCCGAGATATGGGGCCCCAAAGTCGGTTCGGAAAATGTCATTCTCTGCTGCAGAAAAGTGCTTGACATTTTGTGACCCGAATTTGGGGCCCCATATCTCGGGGACACTTGGAGCTAGGAACCCCAAATTTGGCATTCAAACCCAGTTGAACTAGCACTACAACATATCCAAAGATGGGGTTGCTAGCACTAAGTGGCCCCAAGATACAGGGCCCCAAAGTCGGTTCAGAAAATGTCATTCTCTGCGGCAGAAAAGTGCTTGAGATTTTCTGACCCGAATTTGGGGCCCCATATCTCGGGGACACTTGGTGCTAGGAACCCAAATGTTGTATTCCAACCCAGTGGAATTAGCACTACAACATATCTAAAGATGGGGTTCCTAGCACTAAGTGACCCTGAGATACAGGGCCCCAAATCGGTCAACTGTGTCCATCTGCATGGGCACAGTGAGGCTGCAAATGGGCATCATTGACCCTCTTTTCCACTTACAGTAGCTGCGCATTTCTCACCCTAGGCTTATACTCGAGTCAATAAGTTTTCCCAGTTGTTTGTGGTAAAATTAGGTGCCTCGGCTTATATTCGGGTCGGCCTATACTCGAGTATATACGGTACATCTTTTTTTACATACCTTTGTTTTCTGCTTCCTGAACACTTCCATCTTGATTGTGGCCATATGAAGCCCACTAGGACTCTGTTCCAGGATAAGATGCTGCTGGCTACCCAGCATGCACCTTCCGATCTCGCACTTGTGCATTCTACACAGGGCTTAGCGCAAGCATGGTATCTTGTTGCCATCACAACGGGCAGCAGCGGAGGAAGTGCCTGCCCCGTTGTTATGACAATGCAATGATGTACATCGCCACGGCCCTGAAGGAGGCAGAATACAGGAAATACCCCAGCAACAAGCCACAAACAGTAAGCCAAAAAAATAAATAAAAAATTGCCAAATGTTGTTAAACTTGCTTGAATGTACAGATTGAGATAAAGAATAAATTATGGGTGGAACTACGCTTTAATTTGGGGACCCTGTGCATCTGTATTCCATTACTCTGTACTGCATTTGAAAATATGGAGCAATCAAAAACATTCTTGTAGCTCATCCAGAGCCCATTCCTGCAGAGTGCAGCAGAGGCGTATCTAGTGAAAATGGCGCCTATGGCAAGAACTGAAACTGCGCCCCTGTCAAAACATTTGAAACCCATCTTTCAGATAACCTTAACAAAAAAAAAAACAGACAGAGGACACTGGGGACAGACAGAGAGGGACGCAGTGTGATGAGGACAGAGGGACGCAGTGCGACAAGGACAGAGGATTTTTGACACCCTAGGCGAAACCTCATTTTGTCTCACCCCCCCCCTGGCTCCACCCGACTCCACCCATAAATGCAGCCTCACCAGCACCCATAAATGCGGCCTCACCAGCACCCAAAAATACAGTAACATCAGCACCCATAAATACGGTAACACCAGCACCCATAAATGCGGTAACATCAGCCCCCATAAATGCGGTAACATCAGCCCCCATAAATGCGGTAACATCAGCCCCCATAAATGCGGTAACATCAGCCCCCATAAATGCGGTAACATCAGCCCCCATAAATACGGTAACATCAGCCCCCATAAATACGGTAACATCAGCCCCCATAAATGCGGTAACATCAGCCCCCATAAATGCGGTAACATCAGCCCCCATAAATACGGTAACATCAGCCCCCATAAATGCGGTAACATCAGCACCCATAAATGCGGTAACATCAGCACCCATAAATACGGTAACATCAGCCCCCATAAATACGGTAACATCAGCACCCATAAATACGGTAACATCAGCCCCCATAAATACGGTAACATCAGCACCCATAAATACGGTAACATCAGCCCCCATAAATACGGTAACATCAGCCCCCATAAATACGGTAACATCAGCCCCCATAAATACGGTAACATCAGCACCCATAAATGCTGCGCCAGCGTCTCTGACACTGTACAGCTGGGTTCCCTAGGTTGCCTAGTGGTAGCGTCGGCCCTATCTGCTTGGCACACACGCAGAATTGCACATGATGACTTTCACACTGGAGGCGTTTTTCAGGCGCTACAGCGCTAAAAATAGCGCCTGAAAAAAGCCTCAGCTGCAAACCCAGTGAGAAAGCCCAAGTGCTTTCACACTGGGGCGCTGTGCTGGCAGGGCGTCACAAAAAGTCCTGCCAGCAGCTACTTTGCATCGGTGGAGGAGCCGTGAATACACCGCTCCTCCACCGCTCCTGCCCATTAAAAACAATGGGGCAGCACCGCCATACCACCAGCAAAGCGCTGCTGCAGCGGCATTTTGTGGGTGGATTTAACCCCTTTTTGGCGAATAGCGTTGATAAAATAACGGTAAAGCGGCGCTAAAAATAGCGCCGCTTTACCGCTGATGCGGCTCAGTGTTAAAGAGGTCTAAGTCATCATCATGTGCGATTGTGTGTGTGTGTCAGGCCCAAGCAGAAGCAAGTAGCCAATCAAAGATAGTGCTCAATATGGATTAAATAAATATGCATAGCAATAGATATTATAAATAAAGTGTAATAAAAGTGATTTGTGCAACAGCAGGTACTACTTGCACAAATCACTTTATTACACTTTATGGTATCTATAGCTAAACATATTTATTTAATACAAATTGAGCATGTATTTGATTACTTGCTTTGCAGTTGGCGCTGGTTACTGGTACAGTGTACACATGATGTGCACATGATGATGATTAAGACTGTGCTGCTCTACTAGTACCTGCTGCTGCTGCTGCTTGGGGGGGGGGTCCAATTGTTTTTCTTCCCTCTGGTGTCTCGCTGTTCTCCTGGTCTCCAGCCTCCATGTTCTTCAGAGTCCTCACCGACCAGGTCACAGCACCGTTAGCACGTCACACAGACCCGGGAGACCCCCGAGAAGAGGAACGGAAGCCGCTGCGCAGAGGAGGGTAGGCAGAGCCTAAGGCTCCGCCTCCCCTAGTTACTCTATGGCTACGTAGATGACCCGGGCGCTCACTCTGGCCAGAACCAACTCATCGGCCGTCATGGGGAGCGCCCGGGCACCTGTTGCTTCCCTCCTCACTCCCTAATGTGCCGGCGCCGCGCTCCAGCAGGCCAGTCGTGGCGCCGGGGACTAGATTAGTGTGGGAGGCGGCCGCAAGAGGAAGGGTTGGAGTCAGATTATTTTTTGTGCGAGCCGGCTTTTTTGTCGCCCCCCCCCCCCCCCCAATAGCGCCCATGGCACTTGCCATGGCTGCCATACCCTAGGTACGCCACTGGAGTGCAGCTCTGGTTTATGCAATTGTTAACAGTTCGAAATTTCCAGCCCTGCTAGTTTACTTTGCTCATTAGATAATTTGATTCATTTACACTGCCCGATCAAACAAATGTTTTGAAACCTTTGTACCAAAAAAAAAAAAAAAAAAACTGCGCTGTCATCAATTTGTGTTTCATGTGCAGTTATGGTTGGGTGAGTTTTCTTTCTTACCCTCTTGCAGGGGTGGTGATGGTTGCCCTTGTATTCCATCTCCTGAGCCAGTCTCACCTCTTTCTGTAACCTAGGAAAGCGTGAAGACAAAATTGTCACCACCACCTAGCCAATAATAGGATTTTATATGGATTGAGGAACTACTTTAATATAGTCTATGAACCACTGCAGCCAAATTGCTAAATTCATAGGAACATGGCTAAGCTCTCCTGGCTTTTTTTTTTTTGTTTCCTTATCCAGATAGATTGGGAGCCATTTGTACTAGAGCCCCGAAATAAGTTGGTACAACCGTGCAATGCATATTTGTAATGCACATATTTGCTGTGCTTTATGTATGTGTAATTTTTTCCTTGTTTGCAATAATACCAAAACTTTTTTTTCTTTTTTGAATAAAAAAATAAGACAACCGTAAAATTAGCCCAATTTTTTTTTGGATTGTGAAAGATAATGTTACGCCGAGTAAATTGATACCCAACATGTCACGCTTCAAAATTGCGGCCGCTCGTGGAATGGCGTCAAACTTTTACCCTCAAAAATCTCCATAAGCGACATTTAAAAAATTCTACAGGTTGCATTTTTTTGAGTTACAGAGGAGGTCTATGGCTAGAATTATTGCTCTCGCTCTACCGATCGCGGCGATACATCACATGTGTGGTTTGACTACCGTTTTCATATGCGGGCGCTGCTCACGTATGCGTTCGCTTCTGCGCGCGAGCTCGTCGGGACGGGGTGTTTTAAAAAAAAAATTTTTTTGTTTTTTATTATTTATTTTACTTAATTGTATTATTTTTTACACAGTTTAAAAAAAAAAAAAAAAAAAATTGATCACTTTTATTCCTATTACAAGGAATGTAAACATCCCTTGTAATAATGACAGGTCCTCTTAAAATGAGATCTGGGGTCAAAAATAAAAAAAATGGACCATTAAAAGTCATTATTTTAAGGCTGTGGAAATTAAAGATTAATTCCTCGATTAATCGTTAATTTTTTTGATCGACCAAAATTCTTTTGATCGGTACTCACCTCTCCGCCAGCTTCAGGGAGTTCCATCGGAGATCCGGTGACGTCGCGGACATCAACGTCATCGGACTCCTCCCCCCTTCCCCAAGTGCCACCGTCTGCTAACGAAGGGAAGGGGGGAGGAGTCCGGTGACGTTGAAGTTCTGATTGAATGTAACGCGTACGGGGGGGAGCTACGCATGACGTCACCCGCTACTGCCCCACAGAACTAACACGATTGTCGGCTTTACATGCTGTGTTTTTATCATCTTTATGTGAGTAGTTTGTGTTTGAACACAAAAAATTTAATCTTATACTTAAGCGGTGAGCACTTAGATCTTTTCTTTCTACCCATGACCTGGCGTCTTTGCTGCGATCTAAGGAGACGTGAGAGAAGTTTATGGTCCGTGTTAACCCTTTTGATACCCGCTTGCATGACCACCTGTTTGCACAGGGGTCCATGCCATAAGGTGAGAGTGATTAGTTAGACCGGAGGTGGAGGGATTGTCACGCTACTGTGGAAAAGAAATCACTTGCGTCAGTGCTACAGTTTGAATTTAAAAACGTATTTGTGTGAACTGTGAAGTTAAGTCATGGATTGTGGAAACTAACTAGTGTCGGGTGATTGTATATAGTGTATACCACATTTACCACTGACTAATGCAGAGTTGCAATGCAAGGAGATCAGCTAAAAGTAGTTGGATCTATATGTGCGTAATAATTAATCAAAATTAGTCGATTAAAATGATTTAAAAAAATTGATTAATCGAACACGAAAATTTAATCAGTAACAGCCCTACATTATTTTAGTGTTTACATCTAAGGTTTAGCTTAGTTTCTCTTTGTTTATATTGTATATATTTAAAGTGTATGTAAAACTCTTCTTTCTCATCGATTAAAGAACACAGGAAGTCAAAAGGGTCTATTTATGAAAAATATGCATAGTAATTCATCCAGTGAATCTACATGTACATGTTCTGTGCAAATTGGTCAAAAATTCAAGTTGTTTAGCCATTTCCCGTCTTAACAAATGTTCCTTTTTTATGGGTCATGGTATAATATTGCATTTTGGTCACTAGATAGAGCTGAGGATCTTAGGAAATACATATATATGTCTTTGTAACAAGAGATATGATGTAACACATTTAGAGAACACTAGTGTGAATTAGCAAGTAAAGGTAGTCATTGGTTACTTATTTATGTTTTGCTAATTTCCTCTAACATTCTCTAGAATTGTTACATAATATCTCTTGTTCCAAAGGCTTATGTATTTCATATGCTCCTCAGCTCCATACCATAATGTGGTATTTTACTACTATCCATAGTAAAAGAACATTCATTTTGAAGAGAATAAATCATTTATTTTATTATGGGCAGTGGTGAAATATTGCAATATGGCCACTAGATAGAGCTGAGGAGCATAGGAAATATGTCTTTGTAATGTAACGTGCTTTATAAATGTGCGTGTATTTTTTCTTTTTTTAACTAGCAGTATTTTATTTATTTTTTGCTTTATAAATAGATCCCTAAATGTCATTCACTTATGTCATTATCCTCTGCTGCTGTTGACCCTGTACCAGCCCCGGACTGGGACAAGAAATAGGCCCGGGCATTTTAAACTGGACAGCCCAATCGCTGGGGGGGAGGGGGGGGTAGATCGGAGATGTGGGCGGGCTTTCGCAGGGGTGGTTGCTAACCAGATATTCATCCCGAGAGACATCCAAATCCAGCCAAGAGACATCCCCAGACCAGCAAAAAGACGGCCCCAGACCAGCAAAGAGATGGCCCCAGACCAGCAAAGAGACAGCCAGACCCATACCTGTAAAGAGACAGCCAGACCCATACCTGTAAAGAGACAGCCCCATACAGACAGCTTCATACCTATAAATAGACAGCAGCCCCATACCTGTAAAGAGACAGCTGCCCCATACCTGTAAATAGACAGCCCCAATCCACTCCCTTTCCCAGCCACTACAGAGCGGAACTTTGGATGTCGCACTGGAACATATTAGGGTTTTTTTTCACTGCAATCACCCTCCTCCCTGTGCAGCCATCACAGTGTCCCAGCCGGTGTTAGGAGAGAGGCCGCTGTCTCCTTGAGTGCAGCTATACCTCCAGTGCGGCCGGCCCGCGAGGTGTCTGTCCCTCGCAAGCGCTTCCTGCATGTCACAGGAGCTTTCTCTCCTGCCTCCTTCTGCGCCTCATAAGTGTGCTGGCACTGGTGTCTTGTCGAGAACTGTCCTCCATCGGATAGTGTCTGCCCTATACTGCGCTTGCGCAGTACGGAGGACAAAGGAGACGCCAAAAGTCACCGAAGATGAACAGCTGATCGTCAACTCTACACGGTGCCTGTGCACTACATTCTGCCCTGAGTCCAGGTTCAAGCCCCACCATCCAAGTGGACAACCCTGTGTTAACCCTGTTCAGACCGCTTCGTTGCCGCTTACCTCCCAATGTGTGGCTCAGTCTTTAAGAGGCCGCTATTCCTAAAACATGCAGCCCAGGGACCACGGCCCTCCGGGCAAACGCCCGGTGTGCCCTATGGCCAGTCCGGGCCTGCCTTGTACTCATTGTGAATGTGGGAGATATCTTTGGCGTTAAAATTAAACTACCATGGCCTGATAAAAGCCTCAAGGCTGCTTTCTCGCATTAGTCTCTTGTCAGTACATATGTGGCTGTTGTTGGACTGCAGAGTTTTTTGCAAGAAGCGCCCGATTAGGACACTGAGGCATGCTGATAGTAGGAGGGGTGACATCCTGGGCTGGTCTACAGTTTTTTGTGTCCCTCGATGGATTCCAAGAAGAGGATTTCATGGTGAGTACAAGTATGCTTTTATTATCTCCCTTGGTCTCATATACAATGCAATGTATTTTGTTATATCTGTTTAAAAAAAAAAAAAAAAAAACAGCTGGTCTTGTCAGAAATTGAGAGCCATCATTTGTTCTGTGCTCTCTGCCAATGGTATTTCAAATATTCTATTGAACCCTTATTTTAGGACTAGAAGTCAGTTACTGCCTTTGCTTTGATGCTTTTGAAGATGAACACAGTAGAGGTGGTTAAGTCGTTTAGCAAAGGCAAGGCAGGGCTGACACTACTCAGTCCACAAAAATGCAATGTGTTGTAAGCCTGTAATTGGAAATTGAGAGCCAAATGCATTTCTGGCAGATCAATAGGTATTTTTCTGTACTTGCAGGGTCTTGGAAAAAATAAGTATTGCATTTTTTGTTTGTTGTTGCCTTGATATGTGCTTTAAGCATTGTGTTTGGCATATAGCAGGTATGTACCCTACATCTGAGAGGACATGCTGAAAATGATATGTCCAGAAAGTCAGGAGACTTAAGAGGGGAAAATGATCTCTGGTATCAAATACAACATCCTGCATCCAAGTGAAATTAGGCTGCCATTTTCTTAGTCTAATATAAACTACACACTATAACCTACCTATACCAACACAGAGCTGCCACAAGGAGTCCAGACACAGCGGTGAGACTACAGACCACAGTCAGAGCTGAAAGAGAATGAAAGTTTATTTAAAGTGGATGTAAACCCGAAAATTTTAAATTTTTTTTGTCTGGCACATTATAGAGTATAGGATTTTTAGATCAGCTGTGCCCAGTCTTGCCACAAAGAGTTAATCCAGCTCTGAGCAATCCTCATATCTTTTTTTCAGTGAAATAAAATGGACAAACTGTGAAAACTTTGTCTCTTCTTCCCCCTTGCTGTGATTGACAGGTGATTTACATATCTTGTGCACTAGCCTAAGACATGCATTATTTTTTAATTCCCACCCCCACTCCTTTCTTCAGAAGCTCTGCAAGGATTGGCTGTTCCACACCTCAGCATGATTTGGCATGCTGAAGTCATGTGGGGACTTTTCTGGGTTTTGACTGGATGTTAGTGGTCATAGCAGTTCAGTGTACGAAATACACAGGAGAAAATGCATGTTGATAAGGGGAGTGTAGAGGTGGGCGGGGAGTCTACTGACATCACGACTCCACCCACTGAGCCCTGGAAAACAGACCCACCCACAAAATCTGCAGTTTTTCGGGTCTCATAGCAGACAGAGGGGAGACATTTGACAGATAAGTATACATGCAGGAGGCATGTATATCCTTCTAGATAACCAATATTGCAGTAGAAAGTATGAGAGTGGGTTTACAGCCACTTTAAGGTTTGCAGTACAAAACAAGGCACAGAAGTGGTGCAAAGAGTTAGTATGTAAGATAGGATATAATAAGACAAATTAATGAACAGTCACTAAAAGGATATATATCATCAACCATGCCATGAGTCAGGGCAAGGCTTGTAGAAACCCTAGAAATCCACCATTGTGTGGGAATCGCCATGGAGGTGTTTTTTTGCAAAAACTCACTTTTTGACCCCATAGATTTCAATGGAAGCACAAGAAACCTGCATTAAAAACCACATGTATAACACATAAGAATGCAGACGCACAAGTGTGAATTTAGTCTGAATGAATACAGAACTGCATTAATTTGTGCCTTTTTTACCTGACAAAGCTCAGCTTTAAACAATTCTAATATCTAATACAGGTCAACAAAATACAATATTCATAGGCGTGTGCAGGGGGAGTTCCAGGTGTGCCTGGGCACACCCTAATCACTACCCGTGGTGTCTAATCCCCCTACTGCCCAGGCTTCCCCCCATATTGGCCCCCCGTCAAAGAGAGAGAAAGGCATGCGTGCTTGAAATATGGGGTGTACACCCTAATGCAATGGGCTTCGCACATCCATCACAATATTATTATCTTATTGGTCATTGTTGGCAACGCAGCCCCATTTTTCCCCATGCTCCATTTTTTAATACAGAAGCTGTGATTTATTGTAACTCTCATCATAATAACAAAAAGATTGGATAGAGTAGACATTACCCAATGACATGGACTGGTTCATTTCAGACTTCCTCCTCCTGCCTACATTCTTCACTTTCAGCTGGGGGGAAAAGGTTGCGGCAGCCGGGGAAGGGCTTCTTGTTGGTGTGACATTATAGAGATTTGGGGATTTAATCCCCTGAGATGTAGCCTGTGCTGAGGCAGCGATGTTTGTGGTATCGACAGAAGCTGCACAGAAAAGAGAAGACCTTTGGTTACAGCCTTGCAACATATCATGTATAAAATCTGGAGCTGATGTCATGGGGGTGTGTTCCTGAGCAGGCTCTGAGGAAGAAGATATACCTTCGAAACGTGTCAGCCAGCAGCAGTTCGTATATCCTTTCTTCAGGATCTGGAGACTGCTATCAGTGGACAGACTGCCACATGTCAGACTGCTATAAGCGTGATTTTCTCTTTCTACCTTTGTGAGTAGTTTTTAATTATGTTTTTTGAATAAATCAAAGGATAATGCACAAGGCTGGTGCGCCCTCTCTTTTCAGTTTTAACGTTTGACTACTAGGATACCCATATCCTGGATAGCAACAAGGCCGAAAGTCGTTGTGCACCCTGAACTTTAGACTGCCTAGCCAACACACCCGTGCGCAAGAGTATTTGTTTTTGTTGTGTTCCTGAGCAGCCTGATCAGTGGCGTTCTTAGGTTGATATGTGCAACAATGTTACTTTACCTTGAAGGGTATGTAAATTAGATCAATAAACTTCTCTTATTTCCACCCTTTTGGTTGCAGGAAGTAAATTTGCACCATGTATGGTCTGCCTTAGGAATTCATAGCTGTGTTGTCATGCCAAAAATGAAGGTAGGCGCACACTATACAGTACTTCTGGCACATCAACAGTCATTTTTCTGTACTTGCATCTTGTTAAATGAGATAAAACACAATAAAATGTGCATGTATTTCAGAGATGTACTAAGTATATTTTTTTGGTCTATACATATGCTTTAACTGTCACCACCAGTGACCTATTTATATAGTGTATCTGAAGCCAAAAAATATTCACATGGTTATAGTGTGCATCAATTTTTTTGCCACGGATGTCCATCTGTGGTATAGTGCGGTCCTTGCCCTGTGGGGTCCCGACACGCTTGTTACATGTTACATACTGTGTGATGTATTGTGTGTGATATTCCAACACAGACCCAGGTCTCAACCACATTGACAAATTTAAATATAGTCGAAAAAACACCTGTAGTAATTGCTTGAGGTGGTAAGCAGTCAATATACTGGCTTGTAGTGTCCTCCTAGCACCCGGGCAAACATGTAGATGAAAGAAAGCCAACAGCTCGATCTTCCAAAATTAATACATTTAATTATCCAGGGGCGGTACAAAATAATATAGGGCTTACGCGTTTCAGCATGTAGCCTTAATCATAGCCAGCTTTATTTCATCTACATTGACAAATTACTTTTCATCAGGTTCCCTATACATATTGGCCCTAATTTAAAGGAAGAGAGTATGTCCACTTTCAAAGTACATTTTTATTTTACAAAAGGAATTTTCACTTATCTTAGTGAACGAGATACAAAAAGTGAAATTTCACTTTACAAAGCATACCCAATCATGTGCAAGGACAAATTTTCTTTGGATTTTTAAAACATTTTTCTTCAATCAGCTGAAATTCAATGGCATCACCCAAAAACTTCTGAAAACTTTGATGTAACCAAAAATGAAGGAGACGGGCAGAAAATTGTCAGATAACTGTGACTGCATTCAATCGGATATAGGGGTTTATTTACTAAAGCTAGAGAGGGCAAAATGTGTCACAATTCTGCAGAGAAACCAATTAGCTTCCAGGTTTTATGGATAAACCTTAATTAAACAAGCTGATTGGTTTCCTTGCAGAATTGTGATTAATTTTGCCTTCTCTAGCTTTTGTAAATAAACCCCATAGTCACTGTTTGTGTATTGAGGCAGCTTTTGGTACTGCAGTTGCTTGAATACAATAGCGATCAGGAGAAATTCCTTCATCTACGCTGTTTAGCGCACAGGGGTGAGACGTGAAGTGAGGGCTAACTTTAGCGAAGGAGGTGTAGTTGTTCTGACTTCAATCAACCAATCCGGTGCATGCATTAGAAATTTTCCTTGCAAGTCTGTATTAAAATATTCACTCGAAGTGCAAGTAAAGGCTAACTATAATGCCGCGTACACACGACCGGACTTTCCGGCAGACTAGGTCCTACAGTTTTTCCGACGGACTTTCGGTGGACTTCTGACGGACTTTCCGAACTAAATGACTTGGACACACACAATCACACCAAAGTCTGACGGAATCGAACGCGATGACGTATGAACGGACTAGAATAAGGAAGTTCATAGGCAGTAACCAATAGCTGCCTTAATGTCTGTTTTCGTCCGTCGGACTAGCATACAGACGAGTGGAATTCTCAACAGGACTGGTTCCGGCAGAAAAATTTGAAACATGTTCTATTCCTAAAGGCCGTCTGATTTTTCAACAGCAAAGGTCCGATGAAGCCCACACACGATCGAATTGACCTTTGCTGTCGAAAAGTCTGGTCGTGTTTACGAGGCATAAGTGTTGTTAAAAACAATTTTACCTTCTCCTCCAACCTATGCTGCATAGCATATATAAAAGATATAAGTGGAACTAGCTTTTCTTCTATCCATTCAAGTGTGGTCACATAACTGAGTAGCTCCAGCTGCCCTGAGCCAGGGAGCACTGGACAACGGCTCTGAATTCCTGGACCCATGATGTCACCCGGCGGCTCACATTGCCTCTCTATTGTTGGCGCTCTTCCCCCTCCCCTGGTGCTCTGACACAGGGAAGTTGAAGCTTCTGCATGTCACAGCAACTGAGCAGATAAAAGAAAAGATATTTCCACTGTTTGCTTTTTTAAAGGTTATGCAGCAAAGGTAGGAGGAGGAGGAGGAGGAGGGAGGGAACGGTTTTAACACCTGTATCAAGCCCTTACTTCCACTTTATAAATAAATATAGTAATTATAGCATACTTGTCTGGGCAAATGTTGAACTGTTTTTTCTTTTTTTTCTCCCTTTTTTTTCGGTTTATTCTTTTTGTAGTAGACTGGTTAAATTTCTCAATGTGACCAGTTGTTGATTTCCGCGATGTGCGGTTTACTGTTGTGTGCATTTACTATAAATCTCAATAAAAAGTAATTTACAAAAAAAATATATATATAGTAATTATAAACCCTCTTTAGCCCTTTTCACATACCAACGCCTGTAGATATTATTCTGTGGCCTTTGGTCAGCCTGTATTCCTGAATAATGTCGATCATTGAATCAGGTCCTGTAAACTTTGTTGTGCTTCCGGCTGTAAAAACAAGATATGAAACTTTATTATGTCTTTTTTTTCTTTAAAGATATTTTTATTGGGTTTAACCACTTCAGCCCCGGAAGATTTGGCTGACCAGGCCATTTTTTGCGATATGGCACTGCGTCACTTTAACTGACAATTGTGCATATGTGCGACATTGTACCCAAACAAAATCAACGTCCTTTTTTTTCACAAATAGAGCTTTCTTTTGGTGGTATTTGATCATCTCTGCGGTTTTTATTTTTTGCGCTATAAACAAAAAAAGAGCGACAATTTTGAAAAAAAAAAACACAATATTTTGTACTTTTTGCTATAATAAATATCCCCATTTTTTTTTTTTTTTAAAAAGCAAATTTTTTTTTCTCAGTTTAGGCCGATATGTATTCTACATATTTTTGGCAATAAAAATCACAATAAGCGTATATTGATTGGTTTGCACAAAAGTTATAGCTTCTACAAAATAGGGGAAAGATTTATGGCATTTTTATTATTATTTTTTTTTTTTTTTTTTACTAGTAATGGCGGTGATCAGCGATTTTTATCGGGACTGCGGCATTATGGCGGACAGATTGGCACATTTTTGGGACCATTGGCATTTATACAGCGATCAGTGCTATACAAATGCACTGATTACTGTGTAAATGTCGCTGGCAGGGAAGGGGTTAATGTTAGGGGGTGATCAAGGGATTCATTGTGTGTCGTAGGGAGTGATTCTAACTGTGGGGGGAATGGGACTGCCTGAATGAGGAGACCGATCGTTGTTCATACTTAGTATTTACAACAGATCGCTCTCCTCGCCCCTGACAGCACAGAGATCTGCCTGTTTACATTGACAGATCTGTTCTGTCTCTGTGTGGAGCGATCGTGGGTGCCCGGCTGTCATCGCGACCGCCGGGCATGTGTATCGGCTCTAGCGGTCGCAATGCGGTCATAAGGCAAACTGACATAAGGTAACTTCGTTTCGCCCTGGGGAGCTAACCTGCCGCAGTACAACTGCGGCTGGTCAGGAAGGGGTTCAAGACAAACCAACATACAAGGCAAAAAAAACTGGTTGTTCATTGGTATACATCAACAGGCAGTACACTCTTTCAGTCAATAAACAAATGGTAATGCACCTATCACGTGTGATTATAAATTACATAAGTACAGTAATTGATCATATTATCTGTGTGAACTTCATAGATCAACAGTGGAGATCAGCACATTGAAGTAGGTGGCAAGACCAAGAATTAACATTAAGATGTATTCACTATGGGGTATACAGAGGACTAGCTATCCATCTACCCCAGATTTTGTGGAATGTCTTATTCCGTTTCCGGAGTTCAAATGTAAGTTTATATAGTGGTAAAGAATCATTCATTAACGTTAACCAGAGGGATTACAGAGGGTCTGTGTTCTCTTCCATGACATCAAAATATTTTTTTTAACATAAAAATACAGAATGCGGAGTAGTCTCTTAGCATGTGACGATATGTGTAAGTCAAAGATGCCTAGAAGGCAGTTCTTGGGACAAATAATATTGGGGAGACCTATTGCTGAGGAAATGAAAGAGCCCACCGCTGCCCAGAAGTCTTGAACCAGAAACAGTGTAGGAAGTCATCAGTTTGGCCACAGCCTCGGAAGCATCCAGCAGAGGGTGTTAGCCCCATTTTATGTAACCTAGCTGGAGTAAGGTGGGAGTGATGAAAGATTTTGATGTGTATAATTCGGTCCCTAGATGAGATAACTGAGGTTTTGTACGTATCACTAAATTCGGACCAGTCATCATCCGTGAGGGAGATGTCCATAGAGGTCCATTTCGTCTGAGCCCTACGGAATCTAGGATTAAAATCAGTCGTGAGGGCAGCATAGAAAGTGGAGACAAGTTTAGTGAGGTTAGGGTGTCTTAGCAGTTTCTCCAATGGGGGTATGGTTGTAGGGTCATCTAAGGAACCAAACTTGGCATGAACAGCATGTCGGAGCTGATAATAGTAGAACAGGTAGGAGCGTGGTAGATCAAAGTCAATGCATAATTGATAGAAAGATTTAAAGCCCTGTGCATCGTATAAATAACATAGGTATTTAACCCCTTTAGAGTACCAGCGATTGGGATCGGGTACGTGGATGCACATGGAAGAGACTTCGTTTTGCCAGATCCCCAATTTTACTGGTGAACCGCTCTTTGAACTGGGTCTTTGATTGCAAAGAAGAGTTTCCTCTCTCCCTCTTTTATTGCATTTTTCTTGAAAGTACAAAGACTGTGGGTAGATAGACAGGCCAGTTGCTAGGGAGCTGCGTGTCAAGATTACCACATGGGTCACAGTACTTGTATTTCAGGGAAAGGACTTGCAGGTACAGCGGCTCTGACCACTAGGTGGCATGGGTAGGCGCAAAACACAGTGGTTCTTTTGTTTTAGGAAAAGATAAATTAAAACTCTTCGTCGTTTTAGGAAAAAAAAAACGTTTTTGACTTAGAAAAAGAGAATTCTATTGAGTCTGGGATAGAATTCTTGCCAGATCCCCTATTTTACTGGTGAACCGCTCTTTGAACTGGGTCTTTGATTGCAAAGAAGAGTTTCCTCTCTCCCTCTTTTTTTGCATTTTTCTTGAAAGTACAAGGACTGTGGGTAGATAGACAGGCCAGTTGTTTGTCTCGCTGTGTATTCCGGGAGAGGGTACTTAAGGTGCTGAAGCCACGTGGTTCGGGGGTTCCGGTCCAGAAGTTGTTGCTGACTCCATGGTCCTGGTCCTCCTGACCAGCCCCCAGAGGCCCTCATGGCCTGGGGTGCGGATCCATCCATTTCCGAGCCTCGGAACTGGCTACTTCGAGGCGCAGTAACTGGAAGGAGGATTCTAAGGTGTTCCGGTGCCGTCTCGGGTTTGGAGAGGCCCAGCAACCAGGGAAGGACTCTTCAGAAGAGAGCCACGCATGAGGCTGGCTGCTCGGTAAGAGCATGGAAGCTGAGCTGCCATGGACATTGATTGAATCCACAATTTCTGTCACCGGAATGGCTGAAATATTCTGGTACAGTAAGAAAAGTTCCTGCCTATACCTTCCGGTTACAACTAAGTAGTTCAACCAAGTCTGTGTGAGAGACTTTACAAAGCTAGAATTACTGTTGGCTGCTAGATGAAGCTCAAGGATTTATCCAGCAGTTAAAGAATCCAGTTGCAAGTGGCTATTCCCTGGATTATGTACAGAAATAGACTTTTATTGAAGTCAGCAGTTCCAAGCACCTGAGCTAAACTTTATCCTTATACCCTCTATTCCCAACTGAGAGACTGTGTTTCTGTTCAACGTTTTAAGCAAATAAAAATTCAAAAAATAATTCTGTTGGTCTCTGCAGTTATTGGGCCATCAACCCTGGGAACCCCTATACAATAACGACGAGCTACAAGGCGGAGGAGGTAAGTGGTAAGCCCAAACAAACCAGCCGCTCCTTCGGGGGTCAGTGCTACAGTGGCATAGGCAGACTCTGCTGTCAACATGACTGTTTCTAATTCATCAGTGCGTTGTCAATTATTTTTGCGTATAACACCATTGATGAACATAAAGGTACCCCTCAGTGTAGTTTTAAAGGCCTCCCATTCTGTGAATGGATCCACTGTGCCCAGGTTGTCTTTCCAAAAAACAGCAATGCCCTATACATTCCCCCTGCACCACCTCATCCTCCAGCCAATAGGAATTCAAAACGGCAAATAGTAGGGCCCGAGCCTGGGAGGAGGAGGAGGTCCACAGAGAGAGGAGCATGATCTGAAACTCCCCTGGGCAGATAGGAAACCGCTGAGACAATGGGAAGAGTGTCCTCTGCAGCAAATGCTAGGTCAATCCAAGACATGGTGCGGAAAGAGTCAGAGAGGCAAGAATATTGGCAAACATCCGGATGTTTCCAGCACCATATCTCCGTTAGACCATGAATCTGTGTCCAGTCCACAAAGGAGGGGAAGGGTCTACCACCACCCCCAAGCGGTCCATAACCGTGTCTAAAATGGCATTAAAGTCGCCCACATAAAGTAAGGGGCCTGGGGGTCTGGACAATAGCTGAAGTGACAATTTAGACAATACCTCCACTGAAAATGGGGGAGGGATACAAATTTTTACAAGGGTGAATGTCACAGAGGAAATTTGTAACGTGAGTATAATAAATCTCCTATTGGGGTCCGTGTAAAATGTCAGAGGAGAGAGATTTGGCCAGTAGAATAGAGACCCCCCTGGAATAGGTTGTGGGGCGTGGTAAGATTGGGCCAGCCACGGGCGCTTGATTGCTCTCACCTTATTGCCAGTAAGGTGATTTTCTTGGAAGCAAATGATATGGGGGCGATATTTTTTTAAAACGGAAAAGACCAGGGACCGCTTCTGGGGTGCATTCAAACCTCTAGTATTCCATGAGACTATCTTTAAGGGCTTTGCCATGTTAAGGTAAACAGTACAAAATTATCACATAAGGATACAGCCCCATGTAAAACCTAATTGGTCGTGCCATCCAGAACCTTTTTGACCATGCGTACATTACAATGTGAAGATCTAAGGTTATATTAGTAAGAGCAGTGAAGGTAATAAAAATGAAAAAACAATATACTCTGCCTAGGGTAGCAACAGTAGCAAAATAAAAAAGTGGAAAAAAGTAAAAAAAAAAAGAGAAAAAATAATCCATTTGAAACCCCATGCCCGCCTCCCTGCTCAGCCATTCCAAACATAGCGAGCCTTGGATCCCTAAACCTGAAAAACCCCACAAAAACTTTCAGTGGAGGTCAAAACTGTTCCGCGGCCACGCCACCTACTGGTGAGGGGGTAGTGCAGAATCTGGTCCGGCTCTCAACAGTAAATAAAAAATATATAAAGAGGTCCTGTTCCAGGATATGAATCCACCATAGATGTAGGGAAGATCAGAGGCCACCCGGCCTCCCTGTATATCAGAAGGCACAAAGTTCAAACAAAGTAAAGAACAACTCCGAGAGAGAAGGCCGGTGCATTGGGAAGGTGTTCCCTGCCATTGCACAAGAGGGGAATCAAGGATCATCACAAGGTATAAAGGCAACATGGTGAAAATGGCAAACACAAATGTTGTAGCCTAGGCACACATATGTAGAAATACCAGGATCTGTAATGATGGGTAAGAAGGAAATTTAGAGGAGCAGATGTCACGGTCAGTCACCCCTGCGTCTGGCTGCATTTCTATAATGATAGTTCAGCCATGGCTTCTTTGGGGTTGGTGTAGAAGTGGGCCTTACCATTATGAATGACACGAGGCTTGGCGGGGAAAACCATAGCATATGATAGGCCTTCAGTACGCAGGCGGGCTTTCACTGCTGCAAAGGAGATGCGTTGGCGTTGAACTTCGGCCGAGAAATCAAGATAGACCGAAATGGTATTGCCATTGAATTTAAGCGGCCCTTTTTCCCTTGCCAGGCATAAAATGGCTACCTTGTCCTGGAAATGAATGATCCGTGTGATAAGGGAGCGTGGAGGGGCTCCTGCTGGAGGTTGACGTGGAGGGGTATGGTGCACATGCTCAATGACATATAAGAGGATGCATCAGTGCCAAAAATGTCCCGCAGCCAAGAGTATAGAAACTTTTCAGGGTTTGAGCCCTCCGCACGTTCAGAGAACCCCACAAAACGGCGATTATTCCTGCGTGAGCGGTTCTCTAAGTCATCGAGTTTAGCGCAGAGGGTTGCCATCTCACTCATAGTATCACGCACTGTAACTGACAAGGGGTGTACAGCATCTTCCAGGGAGATTTTATCATGCTGTGGGGAGTCCTGGGACAGCAGGGGGTCTATTTGGGTAGTGAAAAGGGCAGGAGTTGAATCACTCACCCCTGTAGCAGAGCCCCGGTCAGCAGAGGAGGATGCCTGCAGCGTGTCTGATGGCCCTGTCTGTGTCCCAGCGCCTTCTTGCCCAGGGCAGCCCGCATTTCACCATGTCAGCCAGCCTGGTAAGTTCCCACAGCCATGGGGAACGATTTTGCACCTTTTGCGAGGAGATAGGACTCAGGATGGTCGTTGAGAGCCGGAGCGGTGTTTCTATGCGGCCGCTCTCTCCACCATAGCCACGCCCCCCACTTTATTATGTCTAGTTTCACAAATTCACATCGATTGCAGGATTAGAGAGAGGGGGAGAGAGAGAGAGGTGAGAGAGGGGGAGAGAGAGAGAGAGAGAGAGAGAGAGAGAGAGAACGCAGCGCTGCTGCTCTTGGGCACAGTGCTGGATCAAGATCTGGACTGATGGAAGGCTTTTATTTTATTTATTTTTAACAGATTGTGGAAGGCTTTTATTTTAATGCAGAGAATGCATTAAGGTAAAAAATATGTAAACCTTTACAACCACTTTATCCTTAAAGTGAATGTGACCTTACTAATAATGTTTTTACAGTACTGAACTTCAGGCCCTTTAGAGAACATGCAGGACCAGGATTAGTCTGGGATCATAGTCCCAAGTTTTGTTTGGTGTCTTTAAGGTGGAGGTGGCACTGAACTCAAAAAGTGAGGATTTGCTATAAGTAACATCTAGAACTGTTAATTATACAAAAGCAGTACCTAAAAATTATACTTTTTATCTGAAATTCCTCCTGGAAAACAGTACTGAAATTCCTGGAGTGCGAGAGGCAGGGCCGTCTTTATTATTGATTGGACCCTGGGCAAACATTTTCTTGCCCCCCCCCCCCCATGTAATTTCGCTCTCCACCTGCTTTGAGATGTACAAAAAAATAGCAGTTTACTGAATCAAATCAGACAGCAATTGCGATTGGTTGCCAGAGGTTACAGTGTATCATTACCGCTCACTGCCTGGCTACTAGAGGTTACAGCACACATTATGGATCACTGATTATTTGCTAGAGGTTACAACACATGACTTCTGCTTGTTTATTGGTTGCTAGAAGTTACTGTACATCAATACCACTCCCTAATTGGTTGCTAGAGGTTACTGCACATCCTTACCACTCACTGATTGGTTGCTAGAGGTTACTGCATATACTTACTGCTCAACGATTGGCTGCAAGAGGTTGGTGCACATCATTACTGCTCACTGATTGGTTGCTAGAGGTTACTGCATATACTTACTGCTCAACGATTGGCTGCAAGAGGTTGGTGCACATCATTACTGCTCACAGATTGGTTGCTAAAGGTTACAGCACATCATCTGCTCACTGCCTGCACACCATGGCCTGGGGAGGTGAGGGGACCCATCAATAGACAGAAAACTCCTAGGGATCCTAGGACTCCTGGAATCAGTGGAAATGCTGGGGGGGGGGGGGGTGATCAGTGGCAATGCTTCTGGGGGGGAATCTGATGTGAAGGGGGGCTCAGATATGAAAGGGGGACTCCTATGGAAGGGGGGCTGTGATGTAATGGAGGACCTTCTGATGTGAAAAGGGAAACTTCTATAGCAAAAGGGGGAACTTCTGATGTGAAGTTTTTAATCAATTTATAAAACTATTTTTTTTTGGCCCACGAATAGGCCTATGTACTGAAAAGATTGGAGACCCCTGCATTAGAGCCTAAAATTATAAGAAGCTAGAGAGCTGGAACCACTGCGCTTTTGTGGTATATGTTTTTGGGGCACTGTACTAAATAGCATCATTGCGCACTCTGGCAACCTCACCTTGGGTGTCAGAGGACCTTGTCCCAGCACTGCAGCTACCAAAAACTGAGATATCAATTTTGAGTGCGTGTAAAAAATTAAAAAAATCCCTCAGTTAAACAAAAACACTTTGAGAGGGAGTCAACTTCTCTACCTATTCATAACAATTTAGGTCGGACATATTTGGATCGAAATTCGGCAGGGTCAGCATGTGGGGAGGATCGAAATTCGGCAGGGTCAGCATGTGGGGAGGTGTGGTGCGGCAGCAGTAATCAGAGTCCAGATGCAGTAACAGAACTGTATTTTAAATGTGGTTTAAAACAGAACAACTAACCGACAGGAAGTCAACCCAACCAGGTGCACTCACAATTGGGTTCAGCAAGCAGTGCAAAAGCCGGCTACCTCTGTCTTGAGGAATGGAATGCAGCCTGGCTGGTCTGTGCCTAAACAGGGAGGTTTCCAGGAAGGATAGCGTGTCCCTGCTCTTTTCCTACTCATCTGGAACCTCTCCCTACCGCTAATACTGACCTGTCCCTACACTACCCACACACAAAAAGCATGCTAAGCCCGAGAGCCAGAGTCTTAAATAGACTCTGCCCGACCCAAGATGGCCACTAGAGTCACATGAGGTGGCAATGTCTAACAGATAGCTTTCTCAGTGACCTAGGGAACCATGTTCCTCTTGACTTCCTCTCCTTCTGCAATGCTGTTGCGGTTGAGCGCCACCCGCAGTGGAGAAAATAGACTGCACCTGCCTGCAAGCATGGACCGGACAAATTTTGATCCATTTTTGGGCAAAGCTATAGCCTGCAATGCTGATCAGTGTATTCTGATGGCAGGGAAGTCTCCCCGCTGTCAGAATACAATAGCTCAGTGGGAAGAATTCCTTTATCCGCCTCAAATGTGTGGATGGGAGAATCGGGTCAATTTTTTTAATTCAATCCGCTGGTTGGAAAAAAAAAAAAAAAAAGTATCTATCTCTGGGCTGCCTTCGTTATTGCCAATCAAGCTTACCTTTGAATACACAATGGCCAGTCTTTGTTTCCTCAAACAGGTGTCTGCAGGGGCCACAAACATTACTGCCTGGTGCGCAAAATTCTCTCTTCAGCAAGACGCAGTCCAGGTTACTTGGACAACGGCTGTCCACTGTGTAGAGAAAATGAAGATATTAGAAGATGAAAACTGTAGTTATGGGTTACAGTACACTGAGGCAGATTCATATTGCTGCATGTAATGACGCTGTTTTACTAAAGGAGTTGAGAATGGTAATACAATGAAGTGTGAAAATATTCACTTGGCTAATCATGTGATTAGCATATCCCTGTTTTCTTATTTCATCTACACCTGACTGAATATTTTATTGTGTGAATATTCTCTGCTCCATTTGTAAAGCAGGCTCAATTAATATGCTTGCATTGCCTTTAGCGCACAAGGTAATCTAAATGGAATCTGTATGCATCCTTCAAATTGGTATGCGTTCTCAAAAAAAGTTTATTATCTGCACCAGATTGGGTTTTTCTTTTTCTTTTTTTTTTTTTTCTTTTACATACTTTGGCACTAGTGATACTTGTCCCTTTGAATAAAAAAGCATTGATTCCCCTGCAGCCGTAAAATAAATGTCAAAGCAAAAAAAAAAAAAAAAATGCAGTATATTTCTGCAATCATGCACATTTTCCCATGTTTTATCCCATAGATTCTGCAAGTACTGAAAAATACCTGTTGATCTGCCAGAAATGCACATCACACAGCATTTAGAGTAGTGTCAGCCCTGCCCAGTTTTCTTTTGCTAAACTACTCAATCCATCCCACGGTCTTCAATTGCAAAGCCTAGCCTAACTGACTTGTAGTCCCAAGGTAACAGTCTAAATAGACTCTTTGAGATAACTCAGGCCAGGGCAAGGGGTGGGCAGGAGGGACGGCTGCCCCTGGCGCAATGGTATATTGCAGGGGTAGGGGGCACCCTGAGCCTAACCCTAAGGGAAAGGGGGGCGCAGTTTGACATCTTAGCCCTGGGCACTGGATGACCTTGTCCCGGCACTGACTCAGGCAGACAGGATCGAACATAGGACAGCTCTGAATTTCTCATAGGATCAACAAGATGGATTTTTTTTTTATGTACTTATAAAACAGATTTAATAAAACATTTTCAATGGTATTTTTAAAAAGGGAACAATTAAAAGAAGTTCATTGTCAAGGTTTACATACACTTGAAACATACACATAGTTTTTCAGTCAAGTTTAACAACTTTCGGTTTACAAGGAATTGCAAATATGGTCACAAGTAATTGCAACAAAGCAATCTACCACCCACAAGATCGATTGATTAAAAGAATTTAGTTGATTGCAAAGTCAAAACTGGACAACAAATTAGCAGCTTCAATACAGGTTTTTGAAAGATCAAACTAAAAATAAAATTGAACAAGAAAAAAAAATGGCAATTTTATCAACCGCAATTAGATTTTTGTTGTATTTGATTGGGGAAATTCTTATCCCATCTTCTTGCAGGTGATCCAAATCATCTTAATAGGTCTTTGATCGCTCCGCAATTTGGACAAAAATTTGCACGTCATATGGAAAGCTTTAGCTTCCTTTAAAGGAAAGGCAGGGGAGGACTGACAACTCATGGGGCCCCCGGGCAATAGGAGATTATGGGGCCCCCAGGCAATCAGAGGTTATGGGGCCACACAGTATACACATACATGTACACACAGTATACACAGACATCTTTCTATTGGCTGAGAAGGTACTGGAGAGGTGGGGCAGCTATAATCTCTGGATTTTTAGACCAAAAGGATGTCGGTAAGGGACATTTCAGAAACAGATGTAAAAAAAAAAAAAAAAAAACAGATTTTTACATACTGTCCCTGGTTTTACTGAGGCTGGCAACCCTGATGGGGCCCCCTAGTGGCCCTGGGCCCTTGGGAAGTGCCCGAGTGGCCGAATGGTCAGTCCGCCCCTGAGGAAAGGTGTAGTAGAGTCCAGTGAGTATTGTCTGATGTCGGGGAAGCTCCTGTGTTAAGTACATCCTGACCTCCAATAACTTATATGTTTTTGGATACAGTGAGTGACTGTGTGATAGTTTGGTGGTGATCCATACTGACATTTATTGCACCTTAATACCAGCTCCACTTACAAATTCAATCAGTCCGTGATGCAACATCGAGCATCTTAGGTCTTGTTCACACGGGACATACATAACCATATGCAAGGGCTGTGCACCTGCACCCACACAAATGTCAAATTGGGAGTAACGGCTGTGTCCTTGCAATTGCTGCATCACAATTGACAGCAATGGGACTGCCTGCACGGGGACACTCGGAACACTTGTGCATCCCCACGCAGGTAAACAAGGCCCTTACATGTAAACTGCTAAAGCTTTGCACTTCCGACTAGCAGCACTAGTGTCGTTGGTTTAAAACCCTAACCACGACCCTGCCTGTGCCTGCGTAGATTTTCTCCCACACTCCAAAGACATGCTGGTAGGTTAATTGGCTCCTGTCTAAATTGGCCCTAGTTGTCAAGGACTTACCAGACGCTTTCGGGCTCTCCGTGCGCACGTAGGTGCGCGGCGGGCGCGCGTGCACATTAGCGAGCGCGTGCACGTTAGCGCGCGGCGGCGCTCGCATGCACGTGCGCATGCGCAATTGGCGCCAAAACGGGCTTTAAAAGCCCAGCAATGACACTCAGCCAGTGCTGTGTTGTCTCAGCTACCCTGCTTGTCAGCAATCTGAAATCTGATCTGAACCTGTGATTCCCGTTATCGACCCGGCTCTGTTTGGACTACCCTGCCTTCTCCTACCCGACCCGGCTTGCCTGACCTTGTCTACAGCTACTTCTGGTTACCGACTCCTGCCTGCCCACCGACTCTGCCTTTGCTTGCTCCTCTCATCGGATTGATCTGCTGTTGCCAACCGGACTGTTTGACCTTGCCTTACCAATCTCCGTTACCTGAACCACCTGCTGCCTGGTTCTATTGTATCCAGCTTCACCATCTACAGCTGCTGACTTCCACCCTGCCATCTGTATGCGAATACTTCCGGAGGACCTCCTTGTGGATTTCAACACCTTCCTCTACAACAATCCAGGCACTCCTACCCCACTGTGCTCACGTGACCACTGTCCCCACTCCAGTGGACCGTGAACCAGCGCTGTATGAGAGGTCTTCTCCTACAAGTCAGGCTCTACGTCCAGGTACGTAACACTAGTACAGTGATGGCGAGCCTATGGCACGCAAGCTAATTAGTGGGATCGCTACCCCCCGGCCATCACCAGTGTGCATGCTCGGAAATAAGTCGCGGCTCGTCCAGTGATGTCACCGCGCCTGACATCGGGCTCAAAGAGCGTTCCAGACAGTTCCGCCTCCCAAAGCTACTATAAAAAAAATAAAAAAGAATTATTTTTTGTCAAATTCAAAAAAAATACTGGCCCTTAAAGGGTGTGCGGGATGCCGGACACACAGGTGTATGGGAAGCATGACATGCTGCAATCACTGGAAAAAATTAATTAAAAAAATAAATAATGGCCCTTTAAGTGTGTGCAGGGCGCCGGACACACAGCTGCTATGGGAAGCATGACATGTTTGCAATCACATAATTGCAAACAAGAAGCTCTATTGGCTTCCTTTTGAAAGTCCTTGGGGCGCAGGGCACTGATCCCTGAACACTCCCTCTATAGCATTGTTCCCTGCTGTGGTGTGTGATTGTCCTGTGTCTTCACTGCCGGTTTCTCTGACCCATTCCGGTGGCTGGTCCGAAGGTGGATGGGTGGCGACTTGCTGTGAGAGCTGTGAGTGGGGGGGGGGGGAGAGGGGGGAAATCGAATGTAAAGGAGGACTCTGATGGGGACATCTGATGTAAAGGAGGACCCTGATGGGGACATCTAATGTAAAGGGGGACTCTGATGGGGACATCCAATGTAAAGGGGGACTCTGATGGGGACATCCAATGTAAAGGGGGACTCTGATGGGGACATCTAATGTAAAGGGGGACTCTGATGGGGACATCTAATGTAAAGGGGGACTCTGATGGGGACATCCAATGTAAAGGGGGACTCTGATGGGGACATCCAATGTAAAGGGGGACTCTGATGGGGACATCTAATGTAAAGGGGGACTCTGATGGGGACATCCAATGTAAAGGGGGACTCTGATGGGGACATCTAATGTAAAGGGGGACTCTGATGGGGACATCTAATGTAAAGGGGGACTCTGATGGGGACATCTAATGTAAAGGGGGACTCTGATGGGGACATCTAATGTAAAGGGGACTCTGATGGGGACATCTAATGTAAAGGGGGACTCTGATGGGGACATCTAATGTAAAGGGGGACTCTGATGGGGACATCTAATGTAAAGGGGGACTCTGATGGGGACATCTAATGTAAAGGGGGACTCTGATGGGGACATCTAATGTAAAGGGGGACTCTGATGGGGACATTTGATGGAAAGGAGGACTCTGATGGGGCACCTGATGTAAAGAGAAACTCTGATAAGGACACCTGGTTTATAGGGGGATGTTGATGGGGACACCTGTTGTAAAGGGGGACACCTGCTGTAAAGGGGGACTCTGATGAGGACACCTGATGTATAGGGGGCTGCTGATGGGGACACCTGATGTAAAAGAGGACTCTGATTGGGACATCATATGTAAAAGGGGGTTTCGGATGAGGACACCTTATGTTAAGTGGTTTTCTTTTCTTTTACTTGAGTTGTGGATGTAATTGGCCTACTGTGATGGTCACAGTGAGGCTGCAAATAATGGGCACAGTGAGGCTGCAACTGATGGGCACAGCAAGGCTAAAATTGATGGGCACAGTTTTATCTATCAGTAATGATACACAATCACCTGATAAATGGCTATTTACAGTCCTGCATTACTAACAGTTTAATTTTTCAGTTTGTTTGCGCCCCCCCCAAAAATTTTGATCACCAGCTGCCACTGGTTCCAGAGTCTATGTAATCCGCTCTACGAGAGGCAAAAAAGGACAAACAAATCTTTGTGGGCAGGAAGAGAGGGGGAGGTGGGCTGCACCTGCCGGGGACTCCTAGAGGGACCTTTACTGTAGTGGACCTTGTGTGATCTCCTCCCGGGGATCAGACATATGGTGGGGTGAGTGAAGTTCTTTCCTCTGGGCTTCATTATAGTTTTATACGTAAATAATGATTTATAGTAAATTTACCTAATGATTGCATTGACTGTGGGATTCCAATCAGTGTATACTGTATTATGGGATGTCTGGTTGTAGTGATTCCTGGTTTCTTCTATTGCAGAAGTGATCTTTAGTGACATATATTATCCCCCCCCCCTATATATCAGGAGGAGTGATGACTGTACTACTAACACCTGTCTCCCCCCAACCCCCCCCCCCCCCCCCCATTCACACCTAAGAAGTTTGCTGCATGATTCATGAAACGCACCAAGCTCATGATGAAGAACCCCATTACTGTCAATGGCCCCGCATACACGTGAGTGTTCCAGTTTTTTTTGGGGCAGAATCGTACGTTTTTGGTTCCTTAGGGCTCATTCAGAGGGGTGAATAGTCCCATCCTCTGTACAGAGCCGCTAGCAGGTTTAATTCAGCGTTGGCACTTTGAAATAAATAAGTTGGTTTTGTGTTGCCGTTTGGGCACTCAGACTCAAAAAGGTTCACCACCATTGCCCTAGACTAGTGTGTGTATGAATGTGAGTTAGGGACCTTAGACTGTAAGCTCCTTGAGGGTAGGGATGTGAACGTACAATATATATGTAAAACGCTGCACAATTTGATGGCGCATATAAGTGCCTGTTATAAATAAATAAATAAAGCTTTTGAAGTAACATTTTTTTATTAGACATTATAAATATATGTAGCAAGGTGTCCAGTCTAATGAGGACCTCCAAGGCCAAAGATAGCTAACATCCTTCCATATGTAGTGGGTTGTGAGGCATAGTGGGTGCAAAGATGATGAAAGTCATTGGACGCCAGACACTTCTTGGACATAAAAGAGGTTTTATTTCTTTTGAGATTTTTTTGTATTTTTGGGGGAAGAGGGTTAGGGCCAGGACACCCTTAAAGTAATGTTTCCCCCTAAAAAAAATTAAAATGCCTAAAATTCCTAAAAAATAACAATAAAAATAAATTATTGGAAATTTTTTTTTTTTTTACTCACCTCTAAATGCCTGTTGCTAGGAGGTCCCTCGTAGTCTGCCCCCTTCGGTGCCTGGGCTGGTGACATCACTTCCTCTCGGCGCAGGAGGGGCTCCCTCCCTCCTGTCAGTCATCTGGGACACGTGACAGTTCCCAGATGACTGTGCGGCCAATCACGGCGCACGGCGCCGCTCACGCATGCGCAGTGGGTGCCCAGGTGTGAAGCCACAGCCGGGTGCCCACAGTTGCAATGGCGGCGCCGTCGAGCGGATCGGGGGGCGAGTGGAGCTTCGACCCCCCGCATCGTTGGACCCTGGAACAGGTAAGTGTCCGATTACTAAAAGCCAGCAGCTGCAGTATTTGTAGCTGCTGACTTTTTTTTTTTTTTTTTTTTTTTTGGGATACACCTCTTTAAGTAGTTATAGATTCAATTCGCAGACTCAGCCTTTAACCACTTGACATCCGGCCATAGCCGAATGACGGCCTCGGCGCGGATGTCAATTCCCGGGAGGCCGTCATATGACGGCCTCCCCTTTCCTCATTCCCTGTGCGCGCTCACGAGCGCGCAGCAGGGAAATTCTGTGTTGGCCGTGTCCCTCAGACACAGCCAATCACAGATATGAGATCATCTCCCATTAGACACGCCGATCGCGCTGTAAACGGCCACTGTGATTGTCCGTTTACAGCGCGATCGGCGTGTCCAATGGGAGATGATCTCATATGTAAACATATGAGATCATCTCTCAGCGCCGCTCCTCCTCCTCCTCACACAGAGACAGCGTGTAAGGAGGGGGAGATGAACGGCTGCAGCGCCATAAGTTAAAAAAAAAAAAAAAAAAAAAACTGAAATAAATGTGCCATCTGTGCCCACTGCTCTCTATCCCCAATGCCATCTGCCAGTGCCAAATGTCCCCAATGCCATCTGCCAGTGCCAAATGTCCCCAATGCCATCTGCCAGTGCCAAATGTCCCCAATGCCATCTGCCAGTGCCAAATGTCCCCAGTGCCATCTGCCAGTGCCATCTGTCGTCAGTGCCATCTGTCAGCGCCACCTGTCATCCAGCGCCACCTGTCATCCAGCGCCACATAGTGCCACATGTCATCAGTGCCACATAGTGCCATCTGTCATCAGTGCCATCTGTCATCAGTGCCGTATCAGTGTCACGTGTCATCAGTGCCACATATTAGTGTCACGTATTAGTGCCATCTGTCATCAGTGCCACCTGTCAGTGTCACGTGCCATCTGTCATCAGTGCCACCTGTCATCAATGCCACGTATCAGTGCCATCTGTCATCAGTGTCACGTGTCATCAGTGCCACGTTTTAGTGCCATCTCTCAGTGCCACGTGATATCAGTGCCACATATTAGTGCCATCTCTCATCAGTGTCACGTGTCATCAGTGCCCCGTATTAGTACCATCTGTCATCAGTGCCACATCAGTGTCACGTGTCATTGTCCTGGTGCTCCAGGGCCTTCAAAAGTGTACTAGGTAGTCAACAAGTTAGATGTGTAATTTATGCTCCTAGAACACGTGATTGCCCCCCCTTCATGTTGGGCCTCTCTAAGTGTCCAGGCTGTGAAAAAGTCCCACACATGTGGTATCGTAATACTCAGGAGGAGTAGCAGAATTTATTTTGGGGTGTCATTTGTGGTATACACATGCCATGTGAGAGAAATAACCTATTACAATGACAATTTTGTGGAAAAAAATAAAAAATAAAAAAATAATTCATTTTGCAAAGAATTGTGGGAAAAAATTACAACATCAAAAACCTCACCATGCCTCTTACTAAATACCTTGGAATGTCAACTTTCAAAAAAGGGGTCATTTGCTGGGTATTTGTACTTTCCTGGCTTGTTCGGGTCACAAGAAATGAGATAGGCCACCAGTACATCAGGTGTGATAAATTTTGTATAGTTTGCACCACAGTTTGTAGACTCTCTAACTTTCACAAAGACCAAATAATATCCACTAATTTGGGTTATTTTTACTAAAGATATGTAGCAGTATAAATTGCGGCCAAAATTTATGAAGAAAAATTTATAATTTTCTAAATTTTATCACAGAAACAAAGAAAAATGCGTTTTTTTTTTTTCAAAATTTTTCGGTCTTTTTTCATTTATATCGCAAAAAAAATAAAAAAAACCCAGGAGGTGATCAAATACCACCAAAAGAAAGCTCTATTTGTGGGAAAAAAAAAAAGGACAAAAAATCATTTGGGTACGGTGTTGCATGACTGAGTAATTGTCAGTCAAAGCGTGAGAGCACCGAAAGCTGAAAATTGGTCTGGATGGGAGGGGGGTTTAAGTGCCTGGTAAGCAAGTGGTTAATAGGAGGACAGCCATGCAGGGAAAGGCCCCAGCAAGGTGCCACTTCTGCACATGTAGGAATGCTGTCTCCTATGGCAACAGTTCTGTAACAGTTCCTAACTCAAACATAACAGTTCTTTCAGATCCACTAAAACTGCCTCTTGTAGTTCTTCAACACTGAGCTCCCAGTCTCTCACTAGACCCTCTGATTCACTGACTCTGAATCCCTTGAGCTCCTCCAAGGTTGGCGGTGGCATCTCACCCATGCTTCCCTTCTGGGCCCTTAGCTTGGCACTCCAGATACTTCTCAATCTTCACCCCTGCTAACTGGCGAGGTCCCTGACTTGACTCACAAGGCTGTCCTGCAAGCGTCTCCTCAGCGGGTTGGGTCCCTGACTTGATCACCGCCTGAAGTTTCCCGATTCTCCACCGTGCCCGTTGTGTGAGAATATGGTTCCAGAACTTTCTTCAGTTACTCACTGTGGTCCCTGGTAAAGGTGGTTGGTCCCTTCCAGCTTCCCTTCTACCTCCGACCACCGACAGAACAGGCACTTTCAGTTGGACTGCAAGCCGCAGTCCCAACCCTGTGATGCCCTCTTACTTCTGGATAGGTCCTCACACAGCCTGGCAGCCAGATGCCCCCGGGATAGGCCCAATCTCCGGCCTAGCAGCCCAGGGCGTACGACACACGTCCACCCAGACAGCCATACAGGTGGCACAGAACATAGATCACCTGACCTCCCCCGAATATATAGGTTCTCCCAACAGGCCAAGGCATTCAAGAAAACCCCTGTCCATTGGCTGAGATGCCCCATATACCCATAACCTGACCTTGGGTTGCCCTTCTTATATCTAGTACCACCAAGTTCCTGGCCACCTAGTGGTAGAAGAGAAAAGTGCAACAAGGCCAAACTTAAGGAGAAACTTAGATCTCTATCAATCGACCAAGATGACTACTCTTGGCAAGTAAATGTGTGAGGAGCTCCCTGACTAAACCCCAGGGTGCTACATATAAATACAGGAAATTAAAAAAAATATTTGTAAATGTAAACTCAGTAACTAAAATCTCATATAAAAACTTTAAGGCCTCATGCACACTGGTTTCTTGTAAATGCTGTTTATCCTGAGAGGAAAATCAGCGTTATAAACTCACCTAAGCTGCATTTTTTCAAACCAGTTTAGGCGAGTTTAGCAATGTTTGAAGTTTGGGCGCTTATTTAATTGGCCAGAATTTACACACGTTTGACAGCATTTAGCATTATTTTGTGGTCAAAATTTCCTCTTCTGAATGCAATTTTAGGGTGTTCAGAAAACCCTGCTTCTGAACTGCTAAAAACTTCAATGTGTTCATGGACACATAAGCTAACAATAGGGGAGTTCAAGGGCACAAAAACATGAGTTTAACAGCAGTGTGCATGAGGCCTAATATGTCACTATAATTTCAAAAGTACCGTATTTATCGGCGTATAACACGTACCCCAAGTTTAGGAGGGCATTTTAAGGAAAACATTTTTAGGAGGGAAGTTTAAGGAAAAAAATAAATAAAAAAAAACTTACATTTAAGCGTCATTTGCAGCTTGCCCAGCGTCATTTGCAGCCTTGCCCAGCGTCATTTGCAGCCTTGCCCAGCGTCATTTGCAGCCTTGCCCAGCGTCATTTGCAGCCTTGCCCAGCGTCATTTGCAGCCTTGCCCAGCGTCATTTGTAGCTTGCCCAGCGTCATTTGCAGCTTGCTCAGTGTCATTTGTAGCTTGCCCAGTGTCATTTGCAGCTTGCCAGCATAATTTGTAGCTTGCCCAGTGTCATTTGCAGCCATGCCCACGTTAGACAGACCGTGCGAGCGCCGCCGAAAAAGACCGAAGCGCCGCCGAAAAAGACAGAGCCGACTATTCAGCTCGGCTCGGAGTCCTGCTGTTTCGAGAGCGAGCGCAGGGAGGCGGGACTACGAGCGGAGCCGAATAGTCGGCTCGGTCTTTTTCGACGGCGCTTCTGTCTTTTTCGGCAGAGATTCGGTCTTTTTCGGCGCTGCTCGCCTATTTTTGGCGCCGCTCGCTATTTTTGTCATTTTTTTTTTTGGGGGGGGGGGATCGGCGTATAACACGCACCCACGACTTTCCCCCGATTTTAAGGGGGAAAAGGTGCGTGTTATACGCCGATAAATACGGTAATTTTCATTCTTTTTGAATCTGCAGGTTCCTTTAAAATAATACCTGGTAAACTTATAGTGGAGCTCCACCCTAAAGTGAAACTTCCGCACATCGGATTCCCCCCCCCCCCCCGGTGTCACAAGTGGCCCCTTTGACAGGTATCCTTTCCCACTTCCGGGAGTCCGGCCGTGGCCGTAATGCGGCTGTGCCGTCACCGCGGGGCTCCCTCCTCCTCCTCGCCCGGCCGCATGGGTCGAGTGAGTGTTCACCACCTCCAAAGGAGCCAAGCCCTCGGCTCTTTGAGCCTGTCGAATGGCCAAGACAATCCATGCCACAATCATCCGATATGAGGCGCGTTTCCCTTTGTCCTTTCCGGCAAAAAGAATAAACAGGCTTTCTGAAGCCTGAAGGAAGCTGTATATAACTTCACATTATCTGAGACACACCTAGAACCAAAGGAAGGCACTGCTGAGAGTCAAACTCTCAGGATTCCCTGTTTACTAGACATTCGCTTTAACCAACTAAGTCACAGCGCGAACTCTCCCATGTCTAAAGGATGCAAGTTAGTACTCTAAAAAGTTTGGCAGAACAATTTCTTGGTTCCCATGAAAGACTGATGTACCCTTGGGAATTGAGTCAAGCATAGGTAACAGCACCGCTTGAATTGGATAGAACGTTAAGAAAAGTTCTCCATGACCGGTGAATCAATCTCTGAGGCTTTTTATGCTGACGTGATAGCCAGGAGAAAGGCGAGGCCTTTAACGAAGACAGCCCTAGAACACTCCGCTCCCATTCCCGAGAGGGAGTTGAGAACAAGAGGGAGACTCCATTTGGAAAACCTCTGCTTACTCCGAGGTCTGAGCCCAGTTGCTCCCTTGAAGAATTGTTGGACAGGAAAAGATGCCCTATATCACCTGTGAAGGCCGATAAAGCTGACAGGAATTTGCGGCACCAAAAGGAACTTCGACAATGGGCACAGGAAAGTAAGCATCTTTAGGTCTATTGGAAACGAGTCAGCTGGCTCGACCCCCTATGAATCTGGGACAATGTCTCCATTTTGAACTTCTTTTTTTATAAAAATTGTGTAGCACTGACCCCCGAAGGAGCTGCTTGATTGTTTTGAGCCTGCACCCTGCTAATGAACCAAAATTCCGAACATCAAGAACCTGGTGACATACAACACGTACAACGAGCTGAGAAAAATTCAATAGCCTGTGCGGCTCTTCTGCTTGATTCCGAGCATGCGTGGAACTTTGTGCGTCGCAATTGTGTACACACGATCGGAATTTACGACACGGATTTTGTTGTCGGAAAATTTAAGATCCAGATCTCAAATTTTGTGTGTCGGAAATTCCGATGTCTGATGGAGCCTACACATGGTCAGAATTTCCGACAAGAAGCTCCCATCAAACATTTTCCATCGGAAAAGCCTATCGTGTGTACGGGGCATTATACTGTAAAGAATTCTCTTTGCAGTTTAAGGTTAAACCTCTTTTCTTCCAATTTTAATGAGTGGTCACGTGTTTTATTAAACTCCCTTTTGCAGAAAAGTTTTATCCCTATTGTGGGGTCCCCAATATTGTATTTGTAAATTGAAATCATATCCCCTCTCAAGTGTCTCTTCTCCAGAGAGAATAAGTTCAGTGCTCGTAACCTTTCTTTATAACTAATGTCCTCTAGTCCCTTTATTCTTTTTTTTCCCTTCTCTGTACTTGCTCCATTTCCAGCACATCGTTCCTGATGACTGGTGCCCAGAACTGGACAGCATACTCCAGGTGCGGCCGGACCAAAGTCTTGTACAGTGGGAGAATTATCGTTTTACCTCTAGAGTTAATCCCCTTTTTAATGCATGACAATATTCTGTTTGCTTTGTTTGCAGCAGCTTGGCATTGCATGCCATTGCTGAGCCTATCATCTACTAGTCCTTTTCCATTCTTGATTCCCCCAGAGGCCCCCCCAGTGAGTAGATTGCATTCATATTTTTGCCACCCAAATGCATTATTTTACATTTTTCCACATTAAACCTCATTTGCCATGTAGTTGCCCACCCCAATAATTTGTTCACTTGCAAGGTTTACACATCCTGTGGAGAAGTTATTGCCCTGCTTAGCTTAGTTTTGTCTGCAAATACAGAGATTGAACTGTTTACCCTATTCTTCAGGTCCTTTATGAACAAATTAAATAGGATTGGTCCCAGGACAGAACCCTGGGGGACCCCACTTTCCACCCCTGACCATTCCGAGTACTCCCCATTTATCAGCACCCTCTGAACTTGCCCTTGTAGCCAGTTTTCAATCCATGTACTCACCCTATAGTCCATGCCAACGGACCTTACTTTGTACAGTAAACGTTTATGGGGAACTTTATCAAATGCTTTTGCAAAATCCAGATACACCACGTCTACGGGCCTAAGGTTAATAGATTGGTTTGGTAAGAACGATTCTTTATGAATCCATGCAGATTACTGCTTATCACCCCCTCCAAGAGCTTACTATTGATGTTAG
The DNA here is from genome assembly GCA_028564925.1 of Lithobates sylvaticus. Classification (NCBI taxonomy): domain Eukaryota; kingdom Metazoa; phylum Chordata; class Amphibia; order Anura; family Ranidae; genus Lithobates; species Lithobates sylvaticus. The sequence continues at coordinate 186,640,764 of CM053033.1, read as the reverse complement.
GCTAACTGGTCTATAAATCCCAGGGTGTAATTCCCAGCACTGGTGGGCACTGATTGGTAGGCACTTATTTGCAGCACTGGTGGGCACTTATTTGCAGCACTGGTGGGCACAGATTAGGACCGATGTCTCTGTAACAGAAGCTTTCTTCTTTTCTACTCACGCTGATCATGAAAGAAAAAAAGACGATAACGGCTTCTCTTTACGTCTGTGACAGCTGTGATTGGATGACGGCTGATAACATGGTAAAGGGCCGCTGTGATTGGCCCTTTGCCCTGTTCTATGATCAGCTGAGTCCAAAGGACTCGACAATCACAGAGCGCGCCACAGAGGGTGCGCGAGCAGCGCGATCATGGGATGATGTCTATAGATGCCCCCTGGGCCCTGGAAGCCCATGCTGTAGCCGTCTTCCGGCTAGAGCGTGGGCGGAAAGTGGTTAATGTTTGATTGTTCACAAGACCGCAGTCTCCGCCTGGTCCCGGGCATTGATGAGCATGCTCTGCGCAATATACCCCACCCACAACCACATCTTATGGCTGGTGAGATGCAATATATTACATTTTTGTTTTTAAGTATTGATATGTTTTAAAAGTTCTCTTTCAAAGATATAATAGGGTATGGGGGGGTTGTTGTTCTCAGACTCCCAATGGTAGGGTGGGGTCCAGCCTTCAGTAACCTTGGCAGCAACTGAGAACACACACAGGAAAAAAGTGCAGAGTCTTCCTTTCAAGGCGCCTAGAATTACATTATTCTTGGCCAACTAGGTTTAATGTAATTAGGGGCACCGGCTGGTTTTAACGCACAAGTTCCAGCTACATAAATGATGTCACAAAAAGGCTGTGCCATTTTGGGACAAAGTTATCACATGTTATTGTCATTCACAATGTCAATTAGCTTTTTTACATCATAGGAAATATACTTCTACAAAAACCACCTTAGGTTTCCATGGAGCTTGACCACCCATTATAATATAAGCCACACATAGAACAGCGCAGTTAAATAACATAACACATGCAATAAAAAAAAAAAAAAAAAAATGGACTTTAACTTATTAGATTCTGCATGAATGACGTGTTTTCGTTTCCTTGGCAACAGCAACAGAGTCTGGATACAGGAAATAGAGAGTGGGGTCAGAAGAGGAGGAGGGGATGGAGAGAGAGCAAGAGACAGCAAACAGGTACTGTGAAATCCCCACACCCAAATCGGTATAAAACACTGTCTTACCTGTTACTGCCACAAGAAGGACGATAATGCCAACGACCACCATCCTGTCCTAATGCATTAAACGACCCTATGCTTTGCACACTAATGCGATGCAGATCAATGATCCATCTACATTAACCTGTAAATGTCCAGTTACTATGACCCTTACTATACAGTCACACAGCTATGATAATCTACTTAAATTTCCATCTGCAATGAATACCCACTAAAAAATATACATACCACCATTCTGTAAGCTATTTCTGTAAGCATGCAATAAACACTAATTACCTATGAATGCTTTAGTACACACTTATGCATGTGTCAAATTGCAGCAGATAGATGTGTACTATAATTGGTTATTTACAAACCTAATTAGAGTTACTAAAACGATTAGGTGTATTTAGTAATCGAGATTGCAAATTGATTATAGTGCAAATCACACGCATAAAAAGCAACAAAAAAGTGAGCGCAAAACGTAGACTACACAAACAGTACTTCCTACTTCTACTTCGCCTAAATTGTTCACTTTTTTTTTTTTTTTTTTAGTTGGTAAGCATGTACTCTGTGTGTGTCTAATGCAAGTCCAATTTTCTTGCGTCCCCCCTGAGTGGTTTTCTCATCCTCCTCTGTGTGTGTGGCTGATGCTCTCTATTGCAGTCCTGTTGAGGTATGTTTGTGTATAGCAGGCACTGCGCATCGCTCTGTCTTTTATGAATGGAGCAGTGCGTGGGAGGGTGCTGTGTGTCTGTGTGCACAGAGACTAGTGTCATCCAACCAACAGGCCAATAGGAGAGCCGTAGATAAGACTGTACAGACCTGAGTCTTCAGGTGGGGGCTCAAATCCTTCAGAGCTTTGTTAACTGCTGACACCAATGTTAAATGTTGTAGGAACACAATACATAAATAGATTTTTGTCACAATGAAATGTTCTTTTTTTGGGATAATTATAGAAATAGAAGACTAATGGGGCAAGAGTTAGAAGGGCAGTTTTTGTACAATGTTGTCAATCAAACAATACATTTGTTCTTGGTTTGGTGCTGTCATTTTTAGCGCAAGGTTCTCTGCTAAAAGCATACCTCCCAACTTTTTGAGATGTGATCAAGGGACACCTATTAAAAAAAGTATGTATGCATAGAACACACCCCTGCCCTGTCCGATTAAAGGAATAGTATAAAAAAAAAAAAAAAAAAAAAAAGGGGATTAGTTCCGCAAGTGATTTTTAACCACTATTATTCCTTTATACTGTTTGGAATACAGTGTTTTGAGAGAAATATCACTGGATCCAGGGAAGGCCCCCTGCCAGGGGCGGACTGACCATTGGGCCACTCGGGCACTTCTCGAGGGCCCCGGGCCATTAGGGGGCCCCATCAGGGTTGCCAGCCTCAGTAAAACCAGGGACAGTATGTCAAAATCTATATTTTTTTTACATCCGTTTCTGAAATATCCCTTACCGACATCCTTTTGGTCTAAAAATCCAGAGATTATAGCTGCCCCACCTCTCCAGTACCTTCTCAGCCAATAGAAACTGTCTGTGTATACTGTGTGTACATGTATGTGTATACTGTGTGTGTGTATACTGTGTGGCCCCATAAACTCTGATTGTCTGGGGGTTCCATAATCTCATATTGCCCGGGGGCCCCATGAGTTGTCAGTCCGCCCCTGCCCCCAGCTATATATCTCTATAGCGGTATAGTATCCATATTGAGGTGAGAGTCTAGACTAGAGAGCACTGAGTGGGGTACACGAAGATTGCACATTGGAGACTGCTTATTGAAGATCTTGTTTGAAACATTTTTTGTATACATATATATATATATATATATATATATATTATATATATATATATATAAAATTTTTTCAAGCACTTTTTGCACTTTCACGCTTTTTGATTCATCTATTCAGACCTAATGGATTATTGTATTGCTATAACAATTTGATGATGTGGGACTGAATTGATTATTCATGTACTCATTTATATAGTACGTCATACCATTAGCTTTATATACAGTACTGGATATTGCACTGTACTCATATTTGCACAGATTTATCCTACACAGGATAACATTTATATGGTTTTACACAGGATCATATATTTTGCACATAATATTTGTTTGCATAGCAATATTTGTTTGCACAGCATTATTTGCACAGTGGATTTTACTCTTTGATTATTACAGTTATCTGTATGTATTATAATAAGTTGCGCTGTTTACTTTTTTACTCATATTCCTTTATACTGGCTTTTGAAATTTGCAAATGCAGCAATTTAGAAATTGGATGAAAGGTTTAGCACTGGGAAACACTTTTTGAAAGCTAAATAGTGCATTCTATATAAAACTATATAGATCCAGTGGCGTCACTAGGGTTGGTGTCACCTGGTGCGGTAATACATGGTGTCACCCCCCCACCACTAAGCAGTTTAGTGCATCAGTGCGGCTCTCCCCCCTTAACCTACCACAATGGATGGAGCTGGGATGGGATTGGGGGGAAGGATGGAGCCGGGATTGGATTGGGGTGGTGGATAGAGCTGGAATGGGATCGGGGAATGGATGGAGCCGGGATAGGATCAGGGGATCGATAAAGCCGGGATGGGATCAGAGGATGTATAGAGCCGGGATGGGGGGGGGGATGGATGGAGCGGGGATAGAATCAGGGGGGATGGATGAAGTGGGAATAGGATCAGGGGGATGGACGGAGCGGGGATATGATCATGGGGGATGGATGGAGCGGGGATAGGATCAGGGGGGAATGAATGGAGCAGGGATAGGATCAGGGGGATGGATGGAGAAGGGATAGGATCAGGGGGATGGATGGAGAAGGGATAGGATCAGGGGGGATGGGATGGAGCGGGGATAGGATCAGGGGGGATGGATCGAGCGGGGATGGGATCAGGATCAGGGGGGATGCATGAGCGGGTATGGGATCGGGGAGTGGGTGGAGCTGGATGGGATCGGGGGAGTGGATGGAGCCGGGATGGGATCTTTGATTTGGGGGGGTTAAAGGATATGTGCTAGGGGGTGCTTTGGGAGGGGAGAGGAATTGCGCTGGGGGGAGGGGGTAAAACTTCAAATCTGCCCCCTCCTACTTCTAGTACAAGTCCTCTCTAACCCAAAACAAAAAGAGCACCCCTAGCAGATATCCTCTACCCCCCCACTCCTGGCAGCATAATTGTTACCTGACAATGCCCCCCCCCCAACCACTATGTCCCCCTCCTCTGCAATACCTCTGTTGCATACCTCAGGGCAGGTGCTGTAGCGTGGGTGGTTTCTGTGTCCCTCCTCATCCTCGGCTCTTCCTCCCAGCCTGTGTACACATCAAAGCCGAGGAGGAACGGCAGCGAGTTCAGCCGGCTGGGACAGAGATCTGATTGCGGCCACGTGTGGAGGTGTGTGTGGGGACGGTCGGGCCCCGGGCAACCAGTCTGTCTCTGCCTCACTCCCTCCTCCCCCACTCTCCCCGCACATCACACGGAGCAGAGGAGAGGAGATCCCAAAAGGGGAAGGAGGGAGCCGGGGCGCCCCTCTCAATGCGGCACGGTGCCAGTCTGTGCCGGGTGTCACCCTCTGGCGGGTGTCACCTGGTTGCCGGCCGTACCCCCCGCACCCCCATAGCAACGCCACTGTATAGATCAGACCAAAATGAGGGACAAATGAGGAGGAAAGAGGGACAGAGGGACTTTGTTCCAAATTAGGGACAGTCCCTCGAAATCTGGGACAGTTGGGAGCTATGTAAAAGGCAAGTAACAATTGTCACTAAGTAGTAACTGTTCACGTAATTAAAGAACGTCCTATCACTTAACCCTTCCTTTGAACATTTAACATCTAAAATCAGCCCTCAGCTGTAGGCAAACAACTAAATACACAGCTGAAATACATACACTATATTGTCAAATGTATTGGGACGCCTGCCTTTACACACACATGAACTTTAATGGCATCCCAGTCTTATGCCACGTACACACGAGTGGACAAATCTTTCCGATGGACTCGAGTCCGGTCGAAAAATAAGCTCGTCTGTGTGCTAGTCCGACGGACGAAAACCGACGCTAGGGCAGCTATTGGCTACTGGCTATAAACTTCCTTAATTCTAGTCCGGTCGTACGTCATCACGTTCGAATCTGTCTGACTTTTGGACTGATAGTGTGTGGGCAAGTCCGTTCGTTTGAAAGTCCGGCGGACCTCCGCTGAAAAGTCCGTTGGATAGTCCGCCGGACCTAGTCCGTCAAAGTCAGATCGTGTGTACGCGGCATTAGTCTGTAGGGTTCAATATTGAGTTGGCCCACCCTTTGCAGCTATAATAGCTTTAATTCTTCTGGGAAGGCTGTCCACAAGGTTTAGGAGTGTGTCTATGGGAATGTTGGACCATTCTTCCAGAAGCGCATTTGTGAGGTCAGGCACTGATGTTGGACAAGAAGGCCTGGCTCACAGTCTCCGCTCTAATTCATCCCAAAGGTGTTCTATAGGGTTGAGGTCATTACTCTGTGCAGGCTAGTCAAGTTCCTCCACCCCAAACTCGCTCATTCATGTTTTTATGAATCTTGCAAAGGGTGGGCCAACTCAATATTGAACCCTATGGACTAAGACTGGGATGCCATAAAGTTGTGCGTGTAAAGGCATGTGTCCCAATACTTTTGACAATATTGTATATATAGGAGATGCTTTTCCTGCCAAATGTATGTATTTCTGTCAATTCACATTGGTGACCTGACTTTTGGATGCTGCAGTTATACATATAGTAAGTGGCGGCCCATCCATAGGGGGCGCACGGGCGCCGCCCTCCCTATCCATGCATCCAGCCCCCTGATCTACATGCAGGGCGCCGGACGCATGGATTCCAATCGGGGTTTTTTTTTTGAAGCACGTGATTAGAGCCAGAGGCTGTAATAGGCTTCAAAAAAGGGTGGGTTCAGGCGCGGAGTACTGCGCCCAAAGCCCACCCAGTTGTGTGACAATAGCGAATGAATATTGTATAGTAGACATTCCAAGGTATTTAGTAAGAGGCATGGTAATGCTTGACTTGGTAGAGGCAAGTCTGGTTCTAACCTAACCATTTCCTCTTCCTGACTGTGATAGTCAGCCTCTGTTCAGTTTTCCTGTTCATGGACGGTTCTAATGACCGGAAGTACCTTTGTTTGTGAATAGCGCTAATTTTAACTGAGTTACTAAGTTTTTTTAAAATACATTTTATTTGAATACGACACCTTTTTTTTTATTGCATGTAAACTGCATATGATGTTAAGGAAGAGCTTGGACCGGCAAGGCCCCTCTGGTTCGCTAAAGTTAACGAACTGAGAGACATGGAGGACCTCTCAGCCACTTTGTACGATAGGGAGGAGGCCTTCCGCGAGACCTGGAGACCCTGGCAGTATTTCATATACACAGAGGAATATCTCCAAGAAGTGGCACGCTGTCCTGGACCCCACAGGCAGACCTCCTTACCGACGCCCCCCTGGCAGAGGACACCACCTTCCTCTTAATTTGCTTGCTCACCCCTTTTCCCCCTTTCTTGCTTCTCCCATCCTCAAGGTCCCCCCCCACCCCTCTCCCCATAAGTAGTATTTCACCTTTTCCCAAGTTGCCACCCACACACGAGTCTATAGGAAGATACTGGTTTAAACCTGGAAACAGCGAGACCGGAAGGTCGCCCATGTGTGGGGCGTATAGATGATCGCACTAACATACTCACAAATAAAATAAGTAATAGCTTATTCAGGCCAGTGACTGTTTTTCCCAACAGATTTACGACCGTTCATAAGCAGGGTAGAACGTTGAACAAGTAGCCTATGCGTTCCTGTACTCTGTAATGTTGCCTTAGCACTGTATCTCTTTGTATTGTTTATTAGGCAAGAAGCAGGCTCAGTCGACCCGCCAAATGTTGCCTGAACACTGTCACATCTTCTAACTCCCTGTCTTACCACTTGTATTGTAACCGGTTGGATATGTTCTCTGTTGTATTTTTGTTATGCAATTTACTTTGAAATAAAGGAATTACAAAAAAAAAAAAAAAAAGGAAGAGCTTGGAAATGAATCTGTTGTCCATTTGGCTGGGTGTCCCTGAAAAAAGGATTTGATCACCCTGGAACAAGGAGTTTCATTCATACAGAGGCTTGACTCGACCTGTAGGGGTCTCTGTCCAAGGTGAGAGGCTGGGGCAAACCACTAGCGTACAGCAGATGGTGGAAATTTTTGGATGAATTGGATTCTCCTGCTGTTTTGCACAAGCACTTTATTTTATGAACTTTATGACTAGGCACGTTCACATTGATTCACTGTATTGTCACTTTGGAGCAACTGCACTTTATTATTGAAGAGAAATTTATCACATTCATTCATTGTTATTTGCACTTTATTGAAGATATACTTATTTCATTATATTATTATTATTTGCACCGGATTGTCTTCAACTATTGCTTTTTGGAATATTGCACAGTATTTCTTGTGAAGGATGTATTACATTTATATTTAGATTTTTTTGTTCACCTTAGTAACTTAGGTTGTTACTATTTATTAGTATTTATCACTTATTTGAGTAAGCGCCACATTATTCTTTTTACTAGTGTAACACTGATTCTCCTCCTGACCAATCAGGAAAGGGGTCCTGAGACCTGTCACCCAATTGGCCGACAGGGGATCCAGCCAGGAGGAGGAGGGAGAAGCTAAGGAGTTTTTCAAGCGCTTTGGCGGTAAAAAAAGCGCCTGAAAAGCTCATGTAAAATGCTTCCCATTAAAATCCATGAATGCTTTCAGGATAATAAGTGTAATGCCCCGTACACACGGTTGGAAATTCCGACCACAAAATCCGTCAGAATTTTTCCGACGGATGTTGTCCGACACTGGTGTTGCATACACACGGTTGGACAAAGTTGTCGGAAAATCCGATGATTCTGAATGCGGTGACGTTCGTTGCGTACGACGGAACTACGTAGAGGCTAGTAGCCAATAGCTTTGGTCTCGTAATTTGATCTGAGCATGCGTGGCACTTTGTCCGTCGGAATTCTCTACACATGATCGGAAAAAGTCAGATCGGATTTTGTTGTCGGAAAATTTGAGAGCAGGATGTCAAATCGAATTTCTGACGGAAAAAGTCAGATGGAGCCCACACACGGCCGGATTTTCCGACAACATGGTCCGAGCGGACATTTTCCGTCGGAATTTCCGACCGTGTACGGGGCATAAGTGCAGTGCTAAGTCAAAACAGTTGTATAAAAATAGGACCATGTGATAGCAAATGCATATGATCTAAGAGTAAAAAATTTTTAATGTATAAACATAAACCTTATATACTCTTAATAAACGTGCAAATATATCTATATAAACACTTAAAACAGTCCACAACGTGATAGTAAGGCTGCTTTCACACTGGGGCGGTTTTCAGGCGGTACAGCGCTAAAAATAGCGCCTGTACACCGCCTGAAAAAACCGGCCCCATTCACTCCAGTGTGAAAGCCGGCAGGCTTTCACACTGGAGCGGTGCGCTAGCAGGACCGCAAAAAAAAGTCCTGCTAGCAGCATCTTTGGAGCGGTGAAGGAGCGGTGTATTTACCGCTCCTTCCCATTGAAATCAATGGGAAACCGCGGGGATACCGCCGCTGCTGCGGCGGCGCTTTGCAGAGGTTTTTAACCCTTTTGCGGCCGCTAGCGGGGGTTAAAACCACCCCGCTAGCGGCCGCATACCGCAGGTAAAACGATGGTAAAGCAGCGCTAAATATAGCACTGCTTTACCGTCGCCGCCCCGCGCCGCCCCGCACCGCCCCAGTGTGAAAGCAGCCTAAGTGAAATTGATAAAGTCCACGGGTGGCAACTGGAATATAATGTAGATCCTGATGAATGGATAGCCTCCTTAAGACATCAGTGTGAAAAGTGGATAATAGAAGCAAAGCCACCACCAACATATGGTAGGCTTACCAGAGCTAGTGGACTCAACCAGGCATATGCCTACTGAGTCATCAGGGCTTCTGGTGCAACTGCACCAATAAACGAGCATCCACATCTGCAACTAATGGCACCAAAGGATGATGATCTCACTGCCATTCAGATGGCTCCTAACAGAGAAGGAAAACTCAGAGGGGGGTAGACCAATTATTTCCCGTGTGCTCATAAGATGTGGCCAGAAATGAAACAAAAGTTCCACATAGGGTAAATCCACATAACAATGGATATTTATTTAAAAGTAAGAGGAACACTCACATTTTGGGTAGATAAAAAGCGCTTATAAAACAGAATGTAGGTTCACGCAATGACATCAGCAAGACTCGTCCCAACGCGTTTCGTCTAAGGAGACATCATCTGGGGTGTCAACATTCCGTGGGGATTGCATTTTAAATAGATGTTGTACCCCAATAACAGAATACAAACCTGTGCTCAATGAACGTTTGGAATGTTATCACTTCCTGGTTTTCGAAAAATCAAGTTAGACTTACCGGTAACTTGTTTTCCAAGAGTCTTTCAGGACAGCACCTGAGAGAGTGACTCCTCCCTTTGTCCACAGGAAACACCTCTTCCACCAAACTTTAAAAGGAGGCTCCTTCCCACATATGGTCAGTTGTAGTAGAGAACCTCCGGCCCCAAACTGGAACACATAATCGAGATATGGTTAGTCACAGTATATATATGTAAAACACATTAGGGCGGGATGCTGCTGTCCTGAAAGACTCTTGGAAAACAAGTTACCGGTAAGTCTAACTTGATTTTTCCCTAATCGTCTTTCAGGACAGCACCTGAGAGGATAATAGAGACTTACCCCCTTAGGGAGGGACCACAGCCTGCAGAACCTTTCTGCCAAAAGCCTGGTCTCCTGCTGACAGGAGGTCCAGCCTGTAATGACGGACAAATGTAGACATACTTGACCACGTAGCCGCCTTACAGATCTGATCTGGAGTGGCACCAGCTCTTTCTGCCCATGTAGTGGCCTGAGCCCTAGTTGAATGAGCCCTAACCCCCTTAGGGGGGGATTGACCCGACTCATTGTAAGCAGTAGAAATAGCTGTCTTGATCCATCTAGCTAAGGAAGCCTTGGATGCCTGCTTGCCTTTTTTATTTCCAGAAAAGAGAACAAATAAAGAGTCTGAAACTCTAAAGCCCCCTGTAACTTCTAAATAATGCAACAAGGTACGTCTTACGTCCAGGTTGTGAAACTGCTCTTCCTTATTGCCCTTCGGGTTAGAACAGAAAGTTGGGAGAGTAATCTCCTGGGATCTGTTATGGGAGCTCGCTACCTTCGGCAACAACCCCGGATCTACTTTAAGGACAATTCTGTCTGAAAAAACTGATAGGAAGGGCTCTTTTACTGAAAGAGCGTGCAGTTCGCTAATCCTTCTGGCTGAAGTGATTGCTACAAGAAAAATTGTTTTAAGGGTTAAGTTCTTAAGGGAAATGCTCTGCAGGGGCTCAAAAGGCTCTTTAGTAAGGGCCTGCAAGACTACGGAGAGGTCCCATGAGGGAAAAGATCTTACTGGGACCGGTCTAGCCCTGGAGAGCGCTTTGAAAAATCTTGTGATTAAGGGTACTGAGGATAGTGATCTTTCTAAATAGACCCCTAAAGCTGACACCTGCACTTTAAGAGTGCTGACTGCAAGCCCTCTATCTGCCCCTTTTTGCAGAAATTCCAGAACTGAGACTAGGTTTTTTACCTCTCTATGTTCTGCATGACAAAAGGACGCGTAGACCTTCCAAACCTTGCCATAAATGGCCCTGGTTACTTTCTTTCTACTGGAGAGCAAAGTGGAAATTAGTCTTTCCGAAAAGCCTTTGCTTCTTAGCAATTGCTCCTCAGATACCAAGCAGAGAGTTTTAGCCTGCTTACATCTGGATGATGCACTGGCCCCTGAGTTAACAAATCTGGTCTCAGCGGGAGGTGCCAACCTGGTTTGACTGCCAACTGTAGGATCAGAGAAAACCAAGCCCTTTTTGGCCAAAACGGGGTTATCAGGATTACTGAAACACCCTCTTTTTGTATTTTCCTCAGCACCAGTGGAATTAGCTGAAAGGGGGGAAAAGCGTACCCCAGTTGAAAATTCCACTGCAGTGCTAAGGCGTCTGTCCCTTGAGAACCGTCGTTTCTCTCGAGGGAAAAAATTGAGGAAGCTGGGTGTTCCTTCTTGAGGCGAACAGGTCTACCTGCGGAAGGCCCCAGATACTGGAGATTAGAGTGAACACCTCTGTTTAGGCTCCACTCTGCTTCCTGCACTGTCTGTCGGCTTAGATAATCTGCCACCTGGTTCAACGTGCCTTTCAGGTGGACAGCGGATAGAGACAGAAGACTGGTTTCTGCCCAATCCATAATCTCTGCCGAAAGAAGATACAAGGACTTGCTCCTTGTGCCTCCCTGATTGTTTAAGTAGGCTACTGTAGTGGCGTTGTCTGACAGTATCCTGACATGGCACCCTAGGAGGTATGGGGAGAAGGCAGCTAAAGCTGCAGCGACTGCTTTTAATTCTCTCCAATTTGACGATCTTCTGGATTCGTCCTGAGACCATGTCCCCTGTGCCAAGTCTTGACCCATGTGTGCCCCCCATCCCCACATACTGGCGTCCGTTGTGACCACCTTTTCTGTTGGGAAGGACCAAAGAAGGCCTTTCTGTAAAACTTCCTGACCTCTCCACCACCACAGCGAGCGTCTGACCCTGGGAGGAACTCTTACCCTGGTGTCGAGGCTCTCTGACCTGTGATCCCATGTTCCTAAGAGGAACCTCTGGAGGGGCCTGAAATGCCTCCTTGCCCACTGGATGGCAGGCATCGAAGAAGTCAAGGTCCCCAAAACTGACATGATTCTTCTCACCGAAACCAACTGGTTCGTTTGAAGAGCTGAAACCGCCCTCTGAATCCTGACCTTTTTCTCCTCTGGGAGAAAAATCCTTTGTTCCACTGAGTCTATCTGGAACCCCAGAAAGAGTATCTTCTGGGTTGGATTGAGGTTTGATTTTGGGACGTTTACTAGCCACCCCAGAGCCTCCAAGTGACCGCGAGCCCCGGCCAGATCCTCCTGCAACCTCTCCCTGGAGGGGGCAAAGAAGAGGAGGTCGTCTAGGTACGGGATTACCGCAACCCCCTGAAGACGAAGAGGGGCGAGAGCCTCCGCCATTACCTTCGTAAAGATACGAGGGGCTGACGAAAGGCCGAAGGGAAGGGCCCTGAACTGCAGGTGTACAATCTCTTTGCCCATATTCACTGCGAATCTCAAGAACTTTTGAGACTGCGGAGCTATGGGAATGTGCAGGTAAGCATCTTTTAAGTCTATAGATGCCATGAAGCACCCTTTTGTCAGCATGTTCCTGACTGAGAAAATTGAATCCATGCAAAATTTTTTGTAATGGACCAATCTGTTCAGGGGTTTTAGGTTGAGGATTAACCTGTAGCTCCCTGATGGCTTTTTTATCAAAAAAAATGTGAGAGTAGAACCCCCTGCCCCGTTCTTCCGGGGGTACCGAAACAATGACCCTCTGATATCTCAGATCCTTTAACAGGTTCTTCATGGCTAGGGCCTTTGTGACGTCCCTTGATAGGTTTGTCACATAGAATTTTTCTGGCGGGGGTTCCAAATTTTGTAACCCTGGGACAGCATGTCCAGAATATATCGATTTTCTGTCATGCTGGCCCAAGGAGGGAGAAAACTCTGAAGTCTTCCCCCTACTGGGAGGCCCAAGTCATTGGGTCTTTCCGGAGGTCGCAGGAGGATGGAAAAGGACATTTCCCTTTCCTTTACCTTTCTGCGATGTCCAGTTCCTCCTTTTCTCCTGGGGTCTACTTTCTTGAGCCCGGGGGGGACGAAAAAACTTTTTTGCTGGTTGCTTTTTCTTTTTGATTGGAAAAGACTTCTTTTTATCCGCTGTCCTATCTAACACAGCGTCCAAGTCAGGGCCAAAAAGTAAGTCACCCTGAAACGGGATTCCACAGAGTTTGTTCTTGGAAGCCGCGTCTCCTGGCCAGGTTTTTAACCATAAAGCCCTGCGGGCTGAGTTAGCCAGGGCTGCAGATCTGGCTGTCATTTTTATAGACTCAGCTGACGCATCCGATATATATGCTACTGCAGTTGAGAGGGTAGAGAAAGATTCCAAAATTTCTTGTTTTGGGGAGTCTGCTGCAATATGGGCCTTAAGTTGGTTTAACCAGAACTCCATATTTCTGGAAACGACCGTAGTCGCCATACCAGGTTTTAGGTTTCCCATAATGGATTGCCAAGCTCTTTTTAGCTGCAAGTCCAACCTCTTGTCCATGGGGTCTTTTAATACTCCCATGTCTTCGAATGCTAGGTCAGTCGATCTTGAGACCTGGGAGAAAGCGGCATCAAGTTTTGGATTTTTATTCCAGACTTCTGCCGGGTTTTCATCGAAAGGAAAACGCCTTTTTAAATTTTTAGGGAAAAAAGGCTTCCTTTCTGGCTCTGCCCACTCCTTTTTAACAGCCTCAGATATGACTGGGTGCACTGGGAAACTGCGACTCTTAGGTTCGCTGAGTCCTGCGTACATTTTGTCATGCAGGGACAACTCTTTTTTCTCCTCCTCTAACCCTAAGGTAGTACAAATTGCCTTCAACAGGCCATCCACCTGTTCCAAAGACAATTTAAACTTAGAAGGGAATTCCTCACCTTCCTCATCCCCCTCAGATTCTTCTCTAGACTGGGTGGGGGAAAGTCCCTCTTGGGTGAGAGATAACTCATTCTCTACCGACGGGATCACAGGTGAGCCTAGGGAGGATTGTGAGGCAGATGGTTGACTCAGGGATGGGTTCACTAGTGAAGAGCGGAAAGACTGTATAGTCGCATCAAGCTCCTTTTTGACTGATGCGATCAGATCGCTGCAAGCGGAGGAAGCTTCTTCTTTCACTAGTGCATCTATGCAGACCTGACATAAGGTCTTTTTCCATCCCTCTGGTAGTTTAGCTTTACATGAGGGGCATTTCCTTTTCACTGGATCAGAGCTCTTGGCCTGCCATGAGAAAAAGAAGAAAAAACCCAAACCCGTGAGACAACCCATCCCTATTGAAAGGCTCACCACAGGTGCACAATGAAGGATAAAGCAACTGCTTCATGTGCCCAGACAGGCCCCTGCCACCGGGGGGGGGGGGGGGGGGGGGGGGGGCAGGGGAGAGAGACCTAAAGGTAAGGGAGGACAGCAAATACTGTCCCTTACCTGGGCCTTGCTGGTGCTTGTGCCTGTCCCACTCGCTGCTGCCGACTCCATTGATGAGGCGCTTGCGATAACTCGTGGCTAAAACGCCGGTTCCGGACTCCAATAGCGCCAGTGCGCCGGACCAGAACCAGCTAATAAGCACCAGCCCCGTCCCTCCCTTCTCCTCCTGCGACTTCCGGCGGAAATGACGCCGCGCGCCTGCTCCGTAGGCCCCGCCCCTTCCGGACGCCTCACTTCCGGCGGATGGAGCACAGCATGCCACCCCCAAGATGGCGGCGGCGTTTTCAAACAGCAGCAAGTGGACCGGCATACATTTCAAAAACAAGCCGGCCATTGCTGCTGTACACCGCCACCCAGGGGCAGAAGGTCTTAACAGATTAAATAATCAGACAGTGCCTTGTGCCCCCAGTTAGAGACCTCCATTACAGGCGAGCAAAAAAAAAAAAAAACCTTACCTTCAAGGAGCAGCTGCCAATGAGTGTGGTGGTGTGTGGTGTGTGTGTGTGTGAAACCTGTTAGGGGCGGAGACGGACTGGAGGAGGTTGTAATACCATATTTTTCAGCCTGCATAAAGTGTCCCTGGTTGCTAGGACACACTGTCCAGTGGCCCCTCCATTTACTGTCTCTGGCGGCCCATCAGCGCTGGGGGCTGGGTGGGAGAGAGAGCGCACCAGGACATTAGCCACACTAGCGAAGTCGGGGGGAAGAGAAGGGGGAGTGTGCGCGCTGTTTGGGGGTAGCTGTACAGTGGAGAAGTGGGGGTAGCTTGACAGAGAGGAGATGGGGGTAGACAGAGTGGGGGCGGACTGAGGAGTGTGGAGGCTGATGACATAGAGAGAGCGAGGGGAGGCTGACAGAAAGGAGGGGGGCATGACCGAGGACAGAGTGGTGGAGGGGGGCTGGACTGGAGAGGAGGGGGGTGCGACAGATGGGAGTCCGACAGAGAGGAGGGGGGCCCAAGAGACAGGAGGAGGGGGCCCCAACAGAGAGTGTGAGGGGGGCGACTGAAGAGAGGGAGGGGGCCGACAGATGAGGAGGGGGGGCGACCAGAGTGGTGAGGGGGGCGACAAGAGGAGGGTGGGGGGGCGACTGAGAGGAGGGGGCCCGGACAGAGTGGAGGGGGGGCGTACAGAGCTGGAGGGAGGGGCCGTGCGACGGCCGACGGAGTGGAGGAGGGGCGAAACAGAGAGGAGGGTGGGGGCTGCCTTGGTGATGGGGATGAAGAGTCAAAGTGTGCTGCAGCATTCTGGATTCATTAGCCTAGGCGACTTGCATTGACTGGAGCGAGAGGGACTGGACCGGGACGTGACTCCCCACTGTCACTCATTGGCAGTGAAACTGCCAAAAATCATGAGCCCTGCTGAAGGGCAGGGGGAAATAGGGTGCGGCTCCGAGGGAGCGTGCTGCTGGCAGGGAGAGAGTGCATTCTGCGGGCAGGCTGCATTTGCGCATTGGCATTGGCACACTGACGGGGGATGGTGGGCGGGGGAGGACGAATGCTCACCATGAAACCACAATTGGACTGGAGCCGATAAATTTTCAGGGATGAGCGGCTAGGGGCCGGCGGCGGTGGGCGGGCCGGGGGGGGCGGGAAGGGGCCAAGGGGCTGGGCAACGTCAGGGCGGGGGGAGGAGGGGGCGGGGGACTGGGGGGGGCAGGGGGGAGGGGGGATGCGATGGCGCGGGGGCGGGCA